>CAXKVI010000003.1:122366292-122523792 GCA_964058755.1 Campiglossa producta
CCAGAATTTGAATCACATAAAAGTAAATTGAAAAAAAAAAAAAAAAAAAAAAAAAAAAAAAATTTCTTGATAACAACAACGAAGTTTGTTATCGCTCAATAAAAAGTATACAAAAACACCAAAGTAAATAAATTGAAAAACAGTTATAGAGGTGAAGAACAGCAGTACAAAAACAACAATTAACGGAAAAATTAGCTAACAAACAAGTGAACTGCTTTATTGGATGACTGATTATGAGCCAGACGCGTTTCGCGACTCATTGAGGGCGCAACAAATAATTGCCGGCTAAAATTCGAACGCGAGCAAAGGCACAAAAGCGATCGTTTTAGTTATGGTATGGTATTTACTTAGTATCTATGTACCTATTTATTGAGGTATGTGTATCTATGTGCACTTGGAAAGATAATACGCGGCGTTTATATGCTTGATTGGGTGTGTTAGCGCCGCTTTCGATCAGTGTTTTGTGGTTGTTGTTTATTAGTCGAAGCGCTTTAAATGTGATAAATGAGCGCAAAGGAAAGTTTTGAAAGAGTAAAACGAGTTGTGTAAAAATTAAAAATCAATTTAAAAAAAGTTGCTCATACGACATGGCGACTTCTTTCACTCCTTTCCACCGCTCGATGTTTGCGGCGTGATAATGATGAGTGCTCTGTTTTGTGGTTCTTGCGCGATATGTTGATACATATGTATGTGTGTGTGATTTTTGCTTTCAAAATTGTGGAACATTTTTCAACCACGCGCACTGAAAACTAAAAAATAAAAAAATTATTTACATTTAATTGAATAAAATTAAGAGAAAAATAAAAAAAGGAAAATAAAATGAAATAGAGAAAAATGAAATGAAATAAAATAAAATAAAATAAAATAAAATGAAATGAAATAAAATAAAATAAAATAAAATAAAATAAAATAAAATAAAATAAAATAAAATATTAGAAAAAATAAATTAAATTAAATAAAAAATTAGTAAAGTTGGAAGTTCGAACTTTTGTTGATACCCCCCTTCATATACCTAAATGTAAAATATTTTCAAGTTTACTTAAAGTGCTCTTAATATTATTAAATTTTCTTTCGTTGTGCTCAAATTGTTGTCATTGTTTATTTACGTTGCGAATTTTGTGCTCTGTTCTGTCAATGCACAAGTCTCTTCATTTCCTGTTTCCCCGCTGCTCACCGCGCCAATCATTTTACGTTATGAGTCAAAGTCACTTTTATCTGCAAGTACAAGTCACATACCTCCTCACATACTAAATGACATTTGAATTTATGTGCTGCTTTGTTGTTGTTGTTTTATTAGTTGTCCACTGCGACACAAGTGATATCTCTTAAACTTTGTATGAACCAACGTTTCTATAATTTCCTACCTCTCGCGTGTAACACAAAAAAATTCAGTACACAAAATCACCTCAACGTGTCGTGTAGGTGGTGGTTTTGCTGTGAATTTTTACGATCAAAAATAAAAAATGTAGAAAATTATTTACTACAACGACTAGATATAAAATAAAATAGAATTAATAAACGAAACTCAAAACACAATGGTCAGCTGATTTGAGTTGTTATTGTTGTTGTTTAGACGCAACGTTTGTACTCCGATATTTGCATTTCCAGAAAAAATTAACACAATTTTCATAAGCGCGAATTCTCTCAAAAATCAAAGCGAAGCAGAGCTGTCCCGTGCAAAGTGTGTGTGTGTGTGTTGTGCATAATTACTGTGCATTTGTTTGTTTATACGCGCAACGTTAATGCAGAGATTCTTCAAAGTCATCTGCGCTCTCTCAAACAATACTGAAGTACATACGTATGTATATGCAAGCGCTCGATATTTGTGTGCCCGGGGTTTTTGTTTTAGCTTTTATTGTTTTTTCAACGAAATACTTTGTCAGTTACTTAAGTTCTCAGATTTCTAAAGATATAGCTAACGTGCTGTAAATATAAAAAATAATAGTTCGAAGAACAAAATTTTAATACGTGAAAGTGTTTTCGAAAAAGCAATTTTTTTTGCAACGACTGTGACTTCTGTAAAACTGTTTATCGATGAAGGTGATTTACATAGTGTAACGAAATTTAAAAACTCAAACGAATCACAACACAACGAAAAAATTTGCCCCAGCAACAGGTGTGTATGACAGATATTTTATTTTTAATACAAGGAAAAGCAGCTCAGCTGGGTCCAGCTTCTACCAAATATTTAATTTTAACTCATGAATGTTATGAAACTTGTAAAAAGATTTTTTGTCTGTAATAAAACGAAATAAAGTAAAATTCAGGAAAAAATAATAAAATGAAATAAACTTTAAAAAATATAAAATGAAAAAATTAAACAAAAAGTTAACAAAAACTATAAAGTGAAAAAAATAAAAAAAAAAATGTAAAAGATTCAAAAATAAAAAAAATAAAAAAAAAAACAAAAAGTAAATAAAATATAAAATAGAAATAAAAAATATATAAAAAATTAAAAAAAATAAATAAATAAAAAATAAAATGAAATAAAATAAAATTAAAAAAAAAAAAAAAGAATTGCAAAAAATAAAAGAAAATTAAATTAAATAAAAAAATAATGAAAAAAAAATAAATAAAATGAAATAAATTAAAATAAAATAAAATAAAATAAAATAAAATAAAATAAAATAAAATAAAATAAAATAAAATAAAATAAAATAAAATAAAATAAAATAAAATAAAATAAAATAAAATAAAATAAAATAAAATAAAATAAAATAAAATAAAATAAAATAAAATAAAATAAAATAAAATAAAATAAAATAAAATAAAATAAAATAAAGTAAAATAAAATAAAATAAAATAAAATAAAATAAAATAAAAAAGAATAAAATAAAAACAAAAACAGAAGAAAATTCCAGAAAAAATAATAAAATGAAATAAACTTAAAAAAATACAAAATAAAAAAATAAAACAAAAAGTTAACAAAAACTATAAAGTGAAAAAAATGAAATAAAATAAAATTAAAAAAAAAATTAATTGAAAAAAATAAAAGAAAATAAAAGAAAATTAAATTAAATAAAAAAATAATAAAAAAATAATGAATAAAATAAAATAAAATAAAATAAAATAAAATAAAATAAAATAAAATAAAATAAAATAAAATAAAATAAAATAAAATAAAATAAAATAAAATAAAATAAAATAAAATAAAATAGAATAAAATAAAATAAAATAAAATAAAATAAAATAAAATAAAATAAAATAAAATAAAATAAAATAAAATAAAATAAAATAAAATAAAATAAAATAAAATAAAATAAAATAAAATAAAATAAATTAAAATAAAATAAAATAAAATAAAATAAAATAAAATAAAATAAAATAAAATAAAATAAAATAAAATAAAATAAAGTAAAAAAATCAAATGAAATAAAATTGTATAAAATGATATAAAATATAAAATAAATAATGAAAAATTAAAAATAAATTAAATAAAATTAAAAAACAAAACCAAAATAAAATAAAAAGTAAATAAAAATTATAAAATAAATATAAAAGAAATAAATTGAAAGAAGTTAAAAAAAGATCAAATAAAATAAAGATATAAAATTAAATAAAAAAATAAAAATTAAAAAAATAAATTAAATTAAAGAACCAAAATAAAATAAATTAAAAGAAAAAAAAAAAAAAAAACCAAATTAACTAATAATAAAAGAAAAAAGTAAGATTTTATTTTTAAGGAATTTTTGAATTCAATGTTTTTATTATTTTGCTTAAATTTATTTAATTTTACTTAATTTAGTTTATAAATTATTTAATTTGATTTAATCAATTTTAGTCCAATTTAATTTAATTTATTTTGATTTATTGGAATTTAATTCGATTTTGTTTCATTCAATTTGATTTAATTTAATTTGAAAAATTTGTGAGGACAGCGTCAACCCCTTCGTTATAGCTCTGATTTAAACCAGTCGGAAGCTATCAAAATCACACAATTAAAATACCTCCGATGTGAATATTGTTATTTATATTTAGACACAAAATATCAAAACTATAATTTTTGTTTTGCCAAATGGTTTTTTGAATGAGGCATCAGCGGCATTTCTTGGGCATGATGCCCCACATTCATCATTTTCTCCCACCCCTTCTTTCAACGACACAACTTTCCTCTTTATAAATTTTCAAATTTGTCGCACTTGATGCAACATAATTTTCGAATATAGTGCAAAGAGTCATTGACCGGGCTACCAAGAGCGTGCATGCAACAACATTTTGCAATAATTCAGTGAAGAGCAAAAACAGCAACAACAAAAAGAGTTTACAATAATATAAAACATTTTTTTTTGAAGTGAAAGAAGAAACGCCCCTTTAATTGATGCAACAAATCAAACTTTTAATTTCGTTACCACCGCAATTCGATTTGATTTCGTTGAAAATATTCATGCCATATATTTAAGTACGTTCATTAAAAGCAAAAAGCAAAATAAGTGTAGCGAAAGGAAGCAGTAAACAAACAAGTGCAAAAATAAACAACAACAACAATAAAAAATTGAACAACAAAAATAAATAGGTAATGGATTGTTCGGCTGAAATCATGCGGCCAACCGCTAATGCCATCTGCCGCTCGATTTTCGACATTCAAAATGTACCTGGGCGATCGCCGGCCACCGGTGTACAAATGAACGAGTAGCGTGTTTTTCTCGTTTTCAAATGGCGTCCTATATATATACTCTAGGTGCACACGCAAGTCACCACCAAGATGTACAAATCGTACGATTCAGGTGAATGGGCGAACGTTAGAAATTGTTTTGCATGAAATAAACAAGAAATTAAGAGTGAAAAAAGTTTAAGTATTTTTCGCTATAATGGTTTTATAGTGAATACTTTGACCGTAGGGGATTTGCTAAATACTGAGAGATAGAGATCTGTTATTTCGTAAATCTTTATGGAACACTTATGTACTAGGAAAACTTACCAAATTCTGTACAGTCCGTTGTAATTTTAATCATCCAAAAGACTTTTTGATATGAAAATATTTTTAATCATCATAAAGAGTACAATCAGAGGGCATACCCTCTATATCGGTTCTTTTTTTTGCCTGAATAACATGTGTGCGAAGTTTTGTTGTTCCCGGATAACGTCAACCCGTGCCGATTTTTAGTTTAAGTTTTGCTAGCACCTTATACTATGTTCCCAAAAAGTTCATTAGGGCTTAGGAAATCACATAATTTTGATATTTTGATCATAAATTAAGAACTGTGTAACAAATCTCCACCCTTGATTTTTTCTAAGGACAACAGGATTCTTTGCTAGGATATTGAAAAAAACGTATTCACGAGAAAAGAACATTAGAATTTCAAAAGTATTTTAGTATATTGCGTAAAAATATGTTTTCAAGCGAAATTAATTGTGTATATCCTGAAATTTTGCAATAATAGTGCAATTTTTATAGGTCATACACGGCGTATGAACAACATTTAGTTATTCAAATTAGAAAAGTTCAGGTACATTTTATTTTATATTTTGGTTGATATCCTCGAAATGGATTGAGATATCGAAATTAAACTTACACTACATTGAGGCCCGCATGAACACCTATCATTTGATATCTACTACTAATGGCGGCGATATACCATCAGGTTATCATAACCTCTACCGAGATTTTTAGCCGAGCTTCTCTTTCCAACTTGTGGTGTGTTGCTTTTTGAGTTTTCCTACAAGTTGGCGGGACCTACAGTTTTTTGCCGACTCCGAACGGCACTTGCAAAGCAAATGAATTTTTTGCTGAGAAGCTTCTCATGGCAGAAATACACCCGGAGAGTTTGCCAAACTACTGCCGAGGGGCGGCCCCGTTTAGAAATTTTTTTTTTCTAAATACTTTTTGATGTTACTTTTGCCGGGCATCGAACCGCCACGACTTGGTGTAGAAGGCCGAACACTTAACCGCTACACCACGGCGGCCGCCACTTCATATCATTTGATATCAATATTGTAAAATCAATATCTAAGGTGTAGCCTGTCCACATTTTGATCGTGAGCATCTGCTATACAAAAAAATACCGATTTACTAATTTTAAAGTTCTTAAATAGTAAGAATACAACATAGTAAGTTACGCGAGTACATTAGTCTTTAAATTAAGATTTTACTAATAACTTAAGCTGCAAGTCGGCACGGGTTGCCTTGGTCCGAATTGCATAAAATATTCTCACAATAGTTTTTGGTGCTTAAAGGTCAAAATTAGAGGGTATGTGTTTAATTAAAAAAACTTTGATTTTTTGGTACAGTCTAATGTACATATATTTCATTTCAAAAAATATTCCATTGTCATTTTCTACTTTCTCTAGAATAAATATAAAATTGTTTCTCTGCACATTATCTCACCTGCGTCGTTCTATATATACCTCTATATCTATACATTCATAGCATAGGTACGCTGCATTCTCTTACGAAAAGTTCTTTTTTTAAACGAGTAAAATTTATTTTCGTTTCGAAAAATTGTTGAAATGACGCAAAGCGCTCAAGGGGCAATGTGGTTTCTACGTTCGCTGCTGATACTTTTTTAGTTTATTGACCACTCAGCAGCAAGTAGGTATGCACACTAACACACATCTAGTATCACTATAAAAAAACATAAAAATTTACAGTAAAAATATCGTTTTTTATTTAATTTTTTTTTTTTCGTAATCACAATTTTTTCATAAATTTTTGTGAATGAGCTTTTTGTTTAGTGTGCGCTACTTTTTATAATGCTTCACTGCTTATTCTTAAATTTATACATTTATTTAGTTGAATGTAGTTTATTATAGTTTTTTGAACTTGTCTGTTTTTCTTTGGCGTTCTTTCGCTTACAATCTTTGTTCTCTTTCATTTTCAACTTCCGTCGCCTCGTCTTTCTTTAGTCCATTATTTTTTTTCGAATTTTTTTTGCTCAGCAAAAATTTATTTATTTCGCTTGCATTTGCAATATCTTCTGTTTTTCGCATTGTTGTATGAAATTTATATCTTTTAAATTCACCGCTTTCGCCATAGATGCGCCATTTTCTTTTTGTTTGTGAATTTATTCGTTGACGCATGACTTTCATTATCTTCTTTGTGTCATTGATTTGCTATTTCCACCTTTCGGCGTGCCTTTCTGCGATTTATCACTTTATGAATGTGTTTGATTTTCACTACTCCAAAATATTGTTCCTCGCTGTGTTCGGTCCGTTATGGGATCACTTGTCTTCACTACCTTATAATTGCCTTCACTTCATTATAGTTCATTCAAAACCAAAATAAAAAATAAAATTACTTTTCAGAGTTCTTATATTGACTTCAACAATAAACGAACTCAGCTGTCTTGAACGCTCAACTCAGGTGTCTACCATGATGTCAACGTCTAATTACAGCTTTTTTCTAAAGGACACCACACTTTCTCACGTAGCTTTATTGCCTTCACGCAGAATCAAGCTCGCATTATTTGACTGCTGAATGGAGGTGTCTACCATGATTCCATCGTGTAGTTATGCTTGCCGGCGTCGAATCACAATTGAGAAGTAAAGCTCTCTTTCTAAGTATAAACTAGAACTGACCGGAGTATTCACTCTCTTGAATAATCTTTTAATGTCTATAAACTTGCTGTTATCTATTAGTTATTTCAATTATTTTACTATTTGTTTACCTTAGAAATCTTATCAGTTTTTACTGTTTTCGCTAAAGTGTTACAAATGTAGCTACTATATATATTTAGCTCCTGTTTTCTCTTGAAGGGGAATTATTGGTAATTGATTAGTTTTTTAAGTATCTATCTATAGGTGCTCATTTTCAAACGGTGTTCTTGAAATTTCCAGCCAGGTTATTGGGGGAGTGTTTCGGTGAAAGAATGTGCTATAGAAATGTAGGGGGTTTCTGTGTGACGGATTGACTCAAAAACTATTAGACGTATTTTTGCCAAGTTTTGAGAGTTAATTTTTTTGATAAGTCCTCTCGACAAAGGCGCCTTTTCTCGCCAGATGGCGCTGGTGCTTCATATCGATCGTCACGTTATTAATTGCTTGTACTCAGACTATGACTTCTATGAGGGAACGTCCATCCTCCAATGACATTGAAAAGTAATATCAACCAACTCCAAAGCATTGTTTTCATGCGTGCCTTTTACTCAATCTCATAGGATTTGAACAATGCATAATATTTCAAATTTTAAAACCATATACACTTGAAAACACACAAAAACAACAAACCAACAATAAACTATAAATTAACGTGACTTTATCAAAGCAAAAGCAAAGCCACAATGAAAATAAAAGCTGAACAAACAATGAAAACATAAATACAATATTTTAAATATAAGAACAAATCTGAAAATCTGAAAACTTGTAGTTCAAACACACATCAAAACAATATACGATTTGCATATACCTTTAAGTACCTACATTAATAGGTAACGCATGGCGAATGAAATGATGAGTGTGGAAAAATTTCCCCTGTGTTTCCTTTTGCGGTTATGCGTCATGCTCAAGCACAAACAAACTAATCGAAAAAAGATTGAGTAGTGGTAATTAATAAATTGAAGCATGCCAGCTGAGTGGATACTAAGTAGCGTTGCTACTGTTTTCTCCCACCTGACCTTTGAAAAGCTGCCAACACAGGGCATTTGTGATTTTAGGCCGGAAATTAGCTTAGACTTCAAGATTTTCGGAAATTTTGAAAAATCACAATAGTTTATATCTAAAATTCGCTTACGTTTTATAATATTTTTAGACTTCTTCCTTTTTCGTATACTATCTCTAATAGATACATTTGTAAATTCTACTTAATTGGAATATTATATTTAATTTTTTCAAATAGTATCGAAACGATTGTTCACAACGAAAGTTGCGCGAAATGAACGCGACGCGTTAATTTGAGTTTTTTTTTGGTTCTATTTAAATTTTTTTTTTTTTTTTGTTCGAACGAAAAACGTGAAATTTGTTTAAATTACAAAAAAAAAAAAAAAAAAAAACTTTTGCGAAATTGAATATTGTGGAAATTCCAATCACTAAATTAAACAAAAATTTGCGTTTGTTGAATAGTTAATATTGTAAACAAAATTTTAGTTGAACAAAAAAAAAAAAAAAATTTTAAATAAAATTTGAAAAGCTTAAAACTAAAGCATGTGGTCTGAACTGTGATACTTTGTTTCTAAATAATTTAATAAATTTGTAAACATTTTGATATAAATATATTTTTTTGCCAATATTAACATGAATTTCATATACCAGAAAATTTAATAAAGAAAAATTATAAAACCACAAATGATATTAAATATTCAAGGTAAATAATCGATTTTGTTATTAAATTTTATTTTGATTTATCTATGTATGTACTTTCAACATTTGTTTGAATTATTATTTTTTATTAATTCTCCATAGCTCTTTGTTGAGTTTTATTAAGTGACCACAAAGCCTATAAATAGTGCTCATTAATCATAAAGAGTACTGTATTCAAATGAGACATCATTTGTTGATGACTATTAATAAAAAAAGTGTTGAAAATCACTGCGGTATAGTATAATACGCCTAAACTTGTGGTTTATATGGTCATATAAAAAAAAAATAATAAGTAAGGAAATCGAGTGGCGCTTAAACTTCCGCAAAGTACAATGTGCTTTATTTATTTATTTTTTTTTTTTTTAAATATTCTACTTTTTCTGCGAATATCTGCACTTCAGCGCCACCTAGCGGCTTTCTGCTTTATAAAAATAAGGACTTTGCTAGTTTATAGACTTCAGCACCATCTAGCGGGGAAAAATATAGCCTACATGTGTCTAGAGGACTTATCCAAAGAATAAACTGTCAAAGTTGGGTCGAAAACTCGTTCAAAAAGTCCACAAATTTTTAGAATTGCCCTGATAATTTTTCACAGCGAACCGGTTTACTTTTTCATACATTTTTGCTCACAAATTATATGAGAATGAGAAAATTCGAGACGTGAAAAATTATGTATTTAAAATTGTCCTGAAAAAGTTATATCGCTCATTTGCTGCAACATCGTCATAACTCAAAAAATGTGATAATACAGAAAACGCATTTTTAGTTTTTGAATTGCTGTATATTTATATGGGATAAGTAATTAATTCTACCGCGATGCTGCGTGAAATGTTAAACCTCGGATATAACACTTTGCCAGTTAATCAAACATATTATTTCCGATATATTAGTGATGTTAACTCAAAATTTGGGTTTTTTGAGTTATGACGACCTTGCAGCAAATGAGCGATATATAGACCCACTTATTTTTCTCCCCAATTTGATTCATAGTAAATGTCGAATACACTCCAGTTTACCCTACTCTTAAGCCTAATTGTTTCCACAAAAAAATAAAAAGGCTGATTTAGCTTTTAAAAAATATCCGCGTATAGGGACAGGAATAGTTATAGAGATAGGGAGAGGGATAGGGATAGGGATAGGGATAGGGATAGGGATAGGGATGGGGATAGGGATAGGGATAGGGATATGGATAGGGATAGGGATAGGGATAGGGATAGGGATAGGGATAGGGATAGGGATAGGGATAGAGATAGAGATAGAGATAGAGATAGAGATAGAGATAGAGATAGAGATAGAGATAGAGATAGAGATAGAGATAGAGATAGAGATAGAGATAGAGATAGAGATAGAGATAGAGATAGAGATAGAGATAGAGATAGAGATAGAGATAGAGATAGAGATAGGGATAGGGATAGAAATGGGAATAGAATACGGATACGGACGATATAAAGAAGCCTTTTTGATGCCATAGAAATAGAGAATAATTACACTGTACAACAGCCAAAAAATTCCAGAGGGTTTCTCATAGGTTTCTATAGCTTTTGGGTGTGCTGAATCCCAAACTGAAGTCAGATTTTTCGGGTCACATTAGATTTTCTCTCCAGGGGGTATTTTTTTCAGACATCGGCAGCAGTAAAAAAAATGTTTCACTTTTTTAAATTTATTTCCCTAATAACTTACTATACCCCAATTTTTTGCACTATGCAGCATCTATATGCCGTCAAATTTAAAAATCAAAATTAAATTATAGTTCCTTGAACCCAGAAAAATTGTTCAATTATTGAGATTTTTTTTACAAACCACCCTCTGGAGAGAAAACACAGGGTGACCCGAAAATCAATTTTGTTGTACAATGTTATGGGAAAAAAACTTAAGCGAAAAAAATCTCTTTCGTCTATTTATAAAATGATCTTTTTTAAATAGCCGTATATGTAGTACATAGTCCAAAAATATCTCAGGCAAGAACTTCACTTCGTTTTTTGTGCTTAGTGGTTTCGAAAATAAATATTTAGAAAAACGCAAAATCTCAAAACTCACACATGCATATTCGCTGTCTTGAAAAGATAGGGAAAGTCATTTTCTAAAGAGGTTTTGCTAATATCTGCTCCGTCACAGCTAAAAAAATATATTGGCATTGAGTTGAGATAGGCCTTTGTTTCCAAGGACCTTCTTTACGTGGAAGAAGTCTCCAGCTCTGCCAGTATTGAAAATTAGCCGTAATGTGTATCTCAGTGTTTTTGAGGTCAAGGAATTCATCTCTGGCACTAATTTTTATCTCTTTGGGACCACCAGAGGACGCTTCAGTATTTTTTTCATTTCAAGCCCTTTTTCTTTTTTTTCCCCCAAAATTCACCAAATTTGGCTTCGTTATAATTCAATTTAAATTTTTAAATATTCCAAAATGTGGAGCGTTGTGATGAAGTCAAATTTTGTGGACTTACCCAACAATGTTGCCGATTTTAGGGACAAAAAGTTCCAATAAAAAAAAAAAAGTACGGAAATACCTTCTGGCGCCCCTCAAAACCCAAAAAGGGTTGCCAAATTTATTTAAAGCAATTCATCAGCGAAATATTTTCCACTCCCATCCCATTACTTATTCAGACAACGCCAAAAAAACAACAAAATATGCAAAATTTCTTAATCATTCCTTATAATCTCTTACTTATATGCATTTTTATATATTTTTCTTATCTTTTCAGATATCATTTTCGCTTATCGAAAATTTAATAAATTCTGTACGAACGCTGAACTTGGTGCTGTATGCAAAATAGCAGTAAAATATACTTAAATATAAGTATAAAAAACAACAACAAAAAAAAAAATAAACAAAAATTAAACAAAAGCGACATTTTTAAGACTAATTTGAGCTGTGGATGCAAACTTGCCATTTTAATCTAAGAGAAATTGTTAAAGTAATAAGACGCTAATTGAACAAGAAAATCTAAGGCTAAATAAAGATAAAAAAACTGCATTTCTACAAAACTAATCCCAGTGATAATAAAGCGCTAAAAGCAAATTAGAAGTAGAGCAAGTGTGAGGCTGATATGCAGTGATTGCATAAGAAACGAAGACCGTTAGCTAGTTGCGGAGTAAGTTTTTAGCTTACAGAAGCAGAAAGGAATTGCAAAAAGTCACATGTGCTGAAAGGATTTGGAGACAAACAGCTTATCATAAGCCAATCAATTCGACGCGCTGAGTTAAATGAGAATTGTATCAACAAAATGGAGCATTTAGATTTGGCAGGTGTGATTGGTACGCCAACATTATGGAATATGCCCGCTTTCGATCAGCAAGGTGAGTGTGCATTTTTATATATATTTTTTTCGTTAAGGGTATTCACGATCATATTTAGATGAAATATTTGCGAATAGAGTTTGGAGGATCTCACGGTTCTACACTTTTGAATGCCTTCCTCTTCTAGATCTGACATGATATCTTCCGTGTCTTCTTGAAGAGTCTAAAAGTCGACAAAGGTATGACACGCCTTCAGCTCTTCATTGCCTTCTTGATTGGTCTAAGAATCGATAAGGGTATTCACTATAATTTGTTAATGGAATGTTTTGTTTTTGAGTTTTCGGATGGTTTGGAGACTCTCACGGTTCTGGACTACTCAGAAAAGTTATCCAGTCGACGATATTTTTGTATGACTGTATTTTTTAGTGCTGCTAGGAGCCTTCTTTACCTTCTAGATAAGAGTATTCACAATAATTATCAATGAATTGTTTTCTTTCGGTTTTCAAAACGGGTTTGGATATGTTCACGGTTGTAGATTACTCAGAAAAGTTATCCGTGCGATGATAGCCGACACAACAAGAGCTCTTCTAGTTTTTCTTAAAATGCATAAAAGTCGATAAGGGTATTCACGATAATTTATAACTCCACAGTGCATGTTTTTCCCGCTAACCTTCCCTAAGTGGAGAATGATAATTCATTTCTGTCGGTCGCCATGGACTTAAACCTTCAACTTGAGGTCAAGCGCTCCATTTCAGTTCATCATCCGAGCGAAATCGACTGTCCAAAGTGTAAATGAAAATATTTCACATATGCCAAAGTTGAGCCAAGCGGTTTTTCTGCATACCAAAAGATCGTCGATGGACAACGCGCATTACAAATATAAATTGAAGATCTTTGATTACCCGGCTTTTTGATACAGCGCGCATCATTACAAATGATAAAATAAAAAAAGAGTAACTGAAAAATGGGCACCCGCTGCTGCTTTATCTGTACTTAATTAATAAATTTATTATTTAACGACGATTGTCTCCGCGGCGATGAAAGACAACCAAGATGCCAAGGCAAATCAGCTAGGGCGGGCTGTGCTATGCTACGTCAGCACAAAAGCGACGTGATCATGAATGAATCACGTAAAGATCGAGCAATACATTTGCTGCATACTCGCTGTGTTGGCTTCCAATAAGAGCCCATCAACTGTAAGAAAGTGAAAATTCATGAGCCAGCAAAACAGACAAATCAACGTTGTGGCCGGAGAAGACTTTGGCGCTGGATAATTGTCTTGTCTTTTGCCGGTCCACAAACTGGATCTGTTTTGGTTCTTTGTGTGTTTTTTTTTTAATTTCTGCTGCCACCAGCAACAGACTCTGGGTCTGCCTACTCATCATTGTCGCTTTGTACCCCAAACTGGCTGACTTATGAGACTTTGTGAAGTGTTTCGTTTTTCACGGCACCCTCCCTTCTCCGGCAAGCTAGCGCACACATGAAATACCATCAAATGAGAGACAGCTGCAGTGTCAGCCAGCGCAGTCGTCGTGGAGCATACACAGCAGCTAAGTTGATGGAGCCACTGAAGCGATGCAATGCTGAAAAGGTCTTCTTGATTAGTTGCGTGTTGGGCGTGTTTAGAAACGGTTTAACATTTTGCAATTATTGAAAGGAAGTTGTATAGTGGAGAGAGGGCGAAAGAGAGTAGGAGGGAGCGCAAGGGTTAAGGGTACAAATATAAAACTGAAGGAGGTTTGAAAGCGGACACAATGCGCAAATGGCGTGGACAAAGCTTGGGTCAGATTTTAAAAGCTAGACTAGAGACTAGTGACTAGAGACTATATACTAGAGACTAGAAACGCTACATTACCTTCTCTCTCTTCTCTTGCAGATGCCATTTACTTGTCCAGCTCGCGTCAAATGCTGGAGCCCATACTCGAAGAGACGTCAGAGGATGAGGAGCATGCGCAGAATAGTTGGAATCAGTACGAGCAAAGCAGAGAGCATTTTTGGAGCTCTACAGAATCAGAAACCGGCTCTGTCATAAGAATCGAAATAAGCAAAGGTATTATAGAGCAAACTCTCAATTCTTTAACAAATTATTCAACTCTCTCTCTCTATCTTATAGATCCCGATTCGATATCAGAGCGCGATTTCGCTTGTCCAGCAAAGCGCGCGCGACGCTGCGACGAGTTTATCATAGGCGGTCAGCTGGCCGCAGCAGCAGCGCATGCAGCCACACAACAGCCTACACAACAACCAAGCAGCTACGATGATACGGTGCTGCTAAGACGCACTCAACGTCCCTTCGACTATAATGAGGCGAATAGTAATAGCTTGGAACGCTTTCTCGCCTACGAAGCGTGCACGCGTGACAGCTGGGGGCAGCCACAGACACAGCCTATACCACAGCCACAGCAGCGTAATAGTACAGGCAGCCGGCGCTTCGACGACTTCTCAGACTCGGATAGCATTTCATATCACTCGTTGAGTCGCTCTTCTTCGCTCATACAATTCGAGTCGCTTGAGCGTCAGCTAACGCTGCAGGAACAACATGCGAGCATGTCCAGTTTGGGTAACTCCTCACCTTCGCTGCTGAGCTTTGATGGCGCCCGCAGTTCGAGCGCGCTAAATGCCGAGGAGGGTATGCGCAGTGGTGCTAATAGTGGCAGCAACTCAGGCAACAATAGTCGGCGCGGTTCACAAAGTTCGTTGCTCAAACGTTTCGAATCATCCGATGGCCGCTTGCATCAGACCTATTTTGATTTGGATAAGCTTGATTTCGATGAGGATCAGCGCGTGCTATTTGGCGCAAACAAAACAAATTTGATGGAAGCGACTGTGGGTGAGGTGCGCTCTGACTCCGAGTCAAGCACGAGCTCGGGTAGCTCGTCTGGAAATAGTATTTTAACTACATCCAAGCCGTCAGCAGAAGATTTGACTGATTCGAGTGGAGCGGCAGGCGCGCGCGCTGGACGCATAATCGCCTTCCAACGAGCAGGAAAAAGTTCAGCGGAAAATTTGTCGGAAGACTCGGGCTACTGTGAACCATCGACGCTGCGGCGTGCAAAGTCAAAAAGTATACCAAAGAATTTTGAGAAATTCTGTGAAGAAGAAGAGGAATTCCAGCAGTACGACTATGCGGAGGACGTTGACAGTAGCGTGACAAAAACAGCAAGCAACACACATTCCAAAAGCAACATAAACATTATTGCTGCCTGCACAAACCATTACGTCTTAGCGCATGATGATGATATATGTCAGCCAAAAATAAATGACGCCACTTTTAACGTAACAACGAATAGCGAAACATCATTCGATGCGCCCAGCACACCACCACCGTCACTACCAATACCCGCGCCTGAACCACAAGCAACAACAGCGATCGGGAAAACTTTCGAAGAAAATGAATGTCTAGCTGATTTCGTTGAGGAGCACAATGTGGATACAGAAAATTTCAGTATATCGGCGTGCCAGCGCTTTGAACGCTCTAAAAATAGCCCGACGCGCGAAGGAACGAGCGCTGCCACTAGCGCTTTAATGCACGAACAGCGCCGCTTATTGGCGCACTCGCCTTCGCCTGTAGCGTCCGATATATCATCGACATCATCAACAGCGTCCACATCCCCTTCATCCGCGTCCTCCTCCTCGTCCGCGTCAGGCAGTAGTTGCGGCACAGCGCGTTCGAACACCTCAGCATCCACATGTGCCTCAGCCGCCTCATTCACATGGCTACCACCAACAACAACGCGCCAATTTCAACAGCAACAATTACAACTGCAATTAGAACAACGCGCGCAACGTCAGACGTCAGCAGCAGTAGCAAGCGCTAAGTTAGAGCGCACAAGTCTCGAGAATTTTTGTACGAGTTTACGAAACAGTTTGCCAGATATACGCGACGCGTCAAGTACGAAAATTAGCAGCAATTGCGTGCTCGAAACAAATTTTCCTGTATTTTTTGAAGAACAGAACGGTAGCGACGTGAGTGACGCAAACGAATACGGACTGGAGCATGTACGGAACGAAGCGCAAACGACAGAAAATCAAACTTTAGCTAGTGCGAAAGGTGGCGCAACAACACAAACAGCGTACAATTTAGACGATTCAGACTTTAGTACAACATCACCATCATCAGTGGCATCAGCCTCAGCATCGGCGCGCGAAAGTCATACGAGTGACGAAACGGATAACGAGACTACTAGCCCAGAGGCAAGGAAGCGCAACACGAGCGCTTGTGGTAGTGAACGTAGCGGTGTTGGTAGTTACGTCAGCGGTGGACGGCGCATATCGAGTGTACCAAGTGAATTGCATAAATTAGGACGCAAAAAACGTGTGAGCGCGCGTTACAGACAAAGTAAATCATCGCCTGAAGAAGAGACAAGTCCCAGTAACTCCAGCGTAGACGAAGCTGAAGAAGACGCAGACTTTTTCGACGTAGGCGCAGCGCTGAGAATACGACGCAGCTGCAGTTGGTCCGAAAGACGTGAAAGAAACTTACAACGCTTCGAGGCCGCGTTCAGCAATCGTGCGCAGGCTGAAGGAGGCAAGCATTGGATCACACAATCTCTTGGGTATATGAATGCAAGCTATCAGGATCTAACACAGCTAGATTATTCAGGTAAGCAGCGCGAGGGTGGTTTTGGAAACGAGGCGCACTCAAATTTGAAACGCGCCAGCGACTACGCGCACGACGAGAACGACAGCATGGGCACACCCAAAAGCACGGCGAGCGCCGACTATGAGCACATTATTTGCAAAGGAAATTTTCTGCTTGATGAGCTCTCGCAAATCTACGATCGTAATGCGTCTATTTTAACCGATAAACCATTGGGAGCAGAGGAGCAACATTTGCCTTTTCCACCCACAGAGGATTATGTGGATAGACCGAGCTGTAGCCCGCGCCCACCGCCGCGGCAGCGCAAGCATTCGCACTCGAGTTACTCTGATGTGGATAGTGTTGGAGGTGGGAGTTTTGCCGACGAGCAAGTGGGTGTCGGTGCAGTGCAGCATGTGCAATTGACCATACGCAAGCCGCCAGCACGCCAAAAGCACGCGCGTAAAGCGGAGGCGACCAACAGTTTGATTTGCGACACTGAGTTGCTAGCAAGTGAAACGCTTACCACAAATACAGAAACAGTCTCGTTTGGCAAGACTTTTGACCAAGATCCCACAAATTTGCGCACGAGCTACACACAAAGTTTGGAGAAATGCAATTTTGATGCAAAAGAGTTGAGCAACGCCGAGTTGAATCAGACACAGAACGCGCTACCTAAGCGGCGCTTCCAGTCTCAAGCGAATGCAACCAAGCAGCGCAATATGGTCGCCAGCACACCCAATCTCAATGCATACGATCCGCGCGCTGGTGAGTTGGAGGATGATATATATGTATCGAGCGCGCATACTTCAATGCATCAGCTGCCGCAGGCTACGGCTCAAAAACCGCTTGGAATCTTGCTGCCTGCGGGATCGCGCACTTCCTTCAGCAAAGAGGTCAGTTTCTGTCCGGTTGTCTCGCAATACTCCTGGCAGGAGCAATCCTCTGAGGAGCAACAGGCCGCGGATGCTGCTGAAGAGGATGAAAAGCAGGAAGAGGAAACAGATGATGAGCTGCTGGATAATGCTGATGCTACAGTTATAGAAAACACGCGCGTCAATGAAATGATAGCTGCGCGCTATGCCGCAGAACTTAAGAGCGCGCTAGCAAGCGGTAATGCTACAAAGAATGTGGCTCAGCTAAGAGCGGTGCCCATAGAAAAAGTAAGAGCGCTAATTATAGTTAAAGAGCGTCAAGCAGCAGAAGAGAGCGCAAAAGAGAGCGCGCGTGAGAAAGAGAATGCAAGTAATGAAGAGGGCGAGCAAGAGCAGGCAGCGCGCTCTGTTGAAAAAACATCGCACAACAAAGGCTTTGACTATAGCGCCGACACAAAGGGAGAGGCATTAAAACTCGACTCAAATACAACAGATGAACCAACCACCACCACTGCAGCTATTGACTACAGCGAAACGTTTGACTGTGAAACATCGAATGTAAATGTTAGTCACAAACCGACGATCATCGATTCAGCAACGCGCATTGTGGAAGCGGAACAAACGACAGTCAGCGCATACAAAGTAAATAGCAACGAGAATAAAAACAAAATTGTAAACGTAAACGTCGCGCAAGCTAATCAACGTAATAGCAGTTTTAGTGAAGAGGGTGGTGCTACTAGTAGTTCAAACGATAACGCTAGTGAAATCTCTAGCGTTATAGAACAAACGCGCCCGCTTAGCTTACACCTGCCTATATTGAGTGAACCGCCTATAAATCGGGCGCATCATATTCTATATGCTTCACAGCAATTGCTGGATAATTTCGAGCGTAGTGCCAGTGAACAACAATATTTCATACAAATAAATAACGTTCAAAACAAAAAGTGTGAAAGTGCTTTAGGGGGTGGTGCGGGTGTGGCCGATAGGCGTACGAAAAGTGTTAATAATTTGAGTGGCGCGCAACAATATACAACGACGCGCTACAAAATGTCCAATGCAGCGACAGTGGGGGCGGGTGGCAGTGGTGTGGGAGCGACAAACAATAACAATGAATTGCTAAACAAAAAATTCAAAGATGAAAAACACCCCAGTTCGAAGGGTTTCCTGTCACGCTTTGCGCATGGCCTGAGATTCTCATTGAGACGCAAGAATAATAAAAAACAATTGCAGCAACAACAACAGCAGGAGTTTGTGGAACATGGTGGATTTGCGGAGCAGAGCAATGTAAACAAGTCGACGATGCGTAAAAGTTTTGGTAAGTCACTAACATTGCCACAGCTGAAACAACAACAACAACCACAGCCAGAAACAAAATCACCGTCTGTACAACAGTTGTCGTCGTCAGCGTCTAGCAAATCAAAACGTTCTACCGCGCAGAGCGGCCCAGATTTTATTTATATACCGTTAAAAGGTCCTATACCACCAGCAGGTACACTTCCACCAACAGCCTCACCAGCAGAGGGCGCTCGCGCAAATGGCGGAATATCAAACACGCTACCAGCCAACTTTAGTGCACCAGAAACAAACGCCAATGGTCAAGAAAAACCGGCACAAAATCATAACAACTCCACCACCATCAGCAACGGCGGACACAATAACTCTACTATCGACTCGAATCGTGGTGGCAGCGACAAGAGCGATATGCGCGCCATTACCGATAGATATGGTGAGCCGCTTGTTACCGGCAAACCACCGAAGCCCTATCGTTACGGCTCAATACCAGCTACTACTTCGAGTACAACAATTATTACCAAATATTTTGGTAGTGGCCGTAGACGAGCAGAGGGCGGTGGTGGTTCGCCGGCGCATGCGTCAAATAACGGAGACAACAACGGTATACCAGCAAGTGCAGCCAACGTCAAGTCGCGCTCGCAATTCTATACAGATTTTCTTGATGCCGAACGTTCTTACTATAATGACGATGAAATTGAAAAACAGTTAGATGTGAGCTTGCAAGCGAACGGTAGCGCAGTACAAGCAGCATCGACGCCGCACAGTAACGCCGTGTCGCACGATAATACGAAAAAACAAAACAGCTTACGTGAAACGGTTGTTGATACGGGCGACGAGACAAAGCGTAATTTTATTGTCGAATACGAAACTCCTGCCACCGCGAAGGAGTTGGCACAAATCGCTTATAACACGCCGGGTGTTGCACGCGAAACGGTTATGTTGTTGACGAGCGGTGGCGCAAATGGTGCCGGCAACGATGTTGCACCCACCTTTACCACCATGTCGACGGCGTATTTGCAACATGCAAATAATGGTGGTGGTAAAATCGGTTTAATCGAAACAAATTTAGATACGCATGAAACGGTTATATCGGGTAAAACGCGTTCGTTGGTGGACATCGGTCCACAGCAAGGCGGTGGCGCGGGTGGTAAACGTTTAAATATGAGCGCGGCTTGTGGTGGTGGTAATATGGATTTGGATGATGATGATTTTGATGTGGATAATATGCGTGTTTATGGGCGTGAAGTGGGTGGCAGAGGGGGCGGCGACAGTAATGGTGGTGGTGGTGTTGTCATCAAAACAACAACAGCAAATGGCAGTCAAATTGCTTCGGTGCGTCGTCCACACAAAAGTATGGAGTTCCTGTTGGATAAGGAGAATCAGAAGAATGTTTTGGTGAGTAGGATTTCTATATTTTTTATTTTTATTTCAAATTCATTTTTCGAGAAAATAAGCTGAAGCGTTGAGAAAATGCTGAAACTAGCAAGGAACTAAAAAAAAAATAGTTGGGATCATTTAGGTGTTTTTTGCGAGTATTTTGGAATTTACTGGACCTTTTTTAATTTCGGTATTTTTTTCGGATTTTTCCGGTGCTGTTAATTTATGGACTTTGTCAGGATTGTTTTGGATAATTTCGGAACATTTTGGGATCATTTCGCTTTTGTTTTTGGGATATCTTAGGTACTCTTTTGGGATATTTTTGAAACTATTTCAGGACTGTTTTATACTAAATTCGTGATTTTTTTGGGATCATTTCGCAAATTTTTAGGGAATTTTTCGTGAACACATAGGCATTGTTCTTGGAACTTTTTTGAGATCACCTGGGAGTTTTTTGGGAACATTTAGGGATCATTGCTGCAAGCCTTTTTTTTGGAAACATTTCGAAACTTTTTCACGATTGTTTCCGGACTTCTCGAGGTTTATTTCGAGCCATTGTTTTTTGGGATAATTTCAGTTGTTCTTTGGGATATTTTTGCGATCATTTCGGGATTTTTTTTTTCGAGAACATTTTGACATTGCTATCTAAGCTGGAGTTAAATGGTGGGCGGCGAGCAGTTTATTATTATTGTTGTTGCTATATTATATGGTTGAGGGAGTTGGCCGGGGTTGCCGGTTCGAATCCCACCTCAACCAAAGTCTTTTTAATTTTATTTATTTTATTATTTTTATATTCCATCAAGTCTCATGGACTGTGTTTGGTTCTTTTTAATTATTGGTATGTACCATCAAGTCTAGTGGACTGTGTTTTGGTATTGACACTCTGTATGTATTAATTGGGGCGAGCACTTTGGCTCTGAGAATGCATCGTTGGCTATTCTCATTTCCTTAGAAAACCTCTCAAAATTGTTGGTGGTGAGCACTTGGGCTCTGAGGCATTGGCGACATTGGCTTACCTCATTTTACTTATGAAAAACCACCTGTGTTTTGTTACACCTTATATTTATTATTTGGTGGTGAGCACTTGGGCTCTGAGGCATTGGCGGCTATTGGCTTACCCCATTTTGCTTGTGAAAAACCACTTGTTGTGACTGCGACTATAAGCTATGTATTCCGAATATTCCATAAATTATCTGCGAATTACAATAATATGTAATGCAGATGAAATAAACGAAACCATGTTATGTCGCTTAAACATACTCCCCGCCCTAGACGGCTTAGTCGTCTAGTAAAGAGCCATAGGTTGCTGGTTTGATCCGGCTCGAAGGACCATATCTAAGCTGGAGTTAAATGGTGGGCGGCGAGCAGTTTATTATTATTGTTGTTGCTATATTATATGGTTGAGGGAGTTGGCCGGGGTTGCCGGTTCGAATCCCACCTCAACCAAAGTCTTTTTAGTTTTATTTATTTTATTATTTTTATATTCCATCAAGTCTCATGGACTGTGTTTGGTTCTTTTTAATTATTGGTATGTACCATCAAGTCTAGTGGACTGTGTTTTGGTATTGACACTCTGTATGTATTAATTGGGGCGAGCACTTTGGCTCTGAGAATGCATCGTTGGCTATTCTCATTTCCTTAGAAAACCCCTCAAAATTGTTGGTGGTGAGCACTTGGGCTCTGAGGCATTGGCGACATTGGCTTACCTCATTTTACTTATGAAAAACCACATTTTGTGACTGCGACTATAAGCTATGTATTCCGAATATTCCATAAATTATCTGCGAATTACAATAATATGTAATGCAGATGAAATAAACGAAACCATGTTATGTCGCTTAAACAATTGCATTTGAGAAAAATTTCGGATATTCTTTGGGATATTTTTCGGGAAAATGAAAATATTTTTGAAAACTCTTTTGGCATCATTTGTGGATTGTTTCCGGACCGTTTAAGTACTATTTTGGTATCAATTCGGAATATTTTTCGGATCATTTCGGAAATTTTTAGGGATTTTTTATGGAACATTTAGGCATTGCTTTTGCGAAAATTTCGTTACTTTGGGATATTTTTGGTATCATTTCTGGAGTTTTAAGGGACTATTTTGAAAATACCAATTTTTTTTATAAATAAGAACCATTTTTTCTGGGGCATAATCGACCTACTAGCTACTTTGGACATTACATCATTCTTCTCACATTCAAGATTTTCTAAGCGACCGCAAGAAGCGATGTCTTTGCATCTTCATGTCACTTTCAAAACATTTAAGTTAATCAAAAATTTGTTTCACCCTTGTCACACTTGTATGTCAAGTGATTAGTAATAATTATCTCATCAATAGCAAAATACTTAACGCATCAACTGTGTAAACATGTACCACCCTTACTCTCCTCCTCATTTCTTCACACATCGACTCTAATCTCTGATAATTTTCGTATACTCAAAATACTTGCCGGCAAAAAGGGTGGGTTGGTTCATTGTCAAACCCAATGTAGAGCAAGCGCATTGCGGCCCAGTTTTTTTTATTCACCACCACTGTAGCTTAGGCATGCATAATTGTGCATAGTCATACATACTTATAAGGTAATGTTATGTTGTTGTTATGAGTTCAAGTGGCTTAAGTGCTTAAAGAAGAAATTTATAAAGCAAACAAACAAAAAATTCCTATTTTTCGTTTGGCAACAAACCAAATGGTCTAGCTTCTGAGCCAATATGCAATCGAATTCTGATCATCATTGCTCTATTAATTTTTTTTTGGACTTTTTCTTCTTTTTTTTTGGCAAGGTTTGTGGTTTTTGTTTGCCGGAATAACTAAAGTAGATTTTGGAGCTGAAGTTTGATAAAATTACAAAATAATCGATTTTGTTCAACTAAAACTATAGGCGCTTATAATTTTTTATACCCGCTTAACATTTTGCCACTTACATACATAAGTGATGAATAAAAAGCAGTTTTTTTAGGATTCTTCAGTTGTTTACTTTTAATCAAGTCTCTTTCTTTCCTAATGATAATACCTACTTAGGTACTTATAAAAAGCTTTAAGGAAAATCAATCTCCTTTTTTTTACTATACACTCCAGTCAATCACCTTTTAATACTCACACTTCCTTCTACCAGTTACCGACCATAAATTTGGCTTTATAGCTTGATGGCATCATAACAACGATTTTTGCTGCTGACTGCTGGTCACTGATGATAGAAATAACTTTTTGTGTTGCAGACTTATTTTATCTCCGTTTTTCTATCATATTCAACACTTAAGCCGATTTATTGCTAATATGAAAAAGTGTTTATGAAGAAATAAAAATAGATTGATGCCGTGTGTTTTCGAGAAACATAACGGATTTTTAAACTTTTTTAGAATATTGCGAAATTTTTTTTTTTTTGACCATTTCGGTCTTTTTTTGGTATAATTTTTAGGTCTTTTTCAGGACTGTTTCGGGACTTTTTTGGGATAATTTTAGGTAATTTTCGGCATTGATTGCGGGACCACTTCGAGCTTTTGAAAATTCCAGGAACTTTTTCGTTATCATTTTGGGATTTGTCGGGACTTTTTTTTGGATTATTTTGGAACCTTTTTTCGGGATTGCTTTCACAAGTTTTTGAGATAATGTCGGGACTTCTTTGGGATGATTTCGGGACTTTTTAGGGATTATTTCCGAATCATTCGGCTCTTTCGGGATTGCTTTGACAATTTTTTTTAGATAATGTCGGGACTTTTTACAGATTATTTCCGAATCGTTACGACATAATTTGAGATGATTTCGGTACTTCTTTGGGATATTTTGTGATCATTTCAGGATATTTTTTGAGTTATATTTGGGATAATTTCGGTACTTTCGGTATTGTTTTTGGATGATTTCTTTTGAGATATATTTGGGACTTGTTTGGTATTCATTTAAGGGGTTTTTTGTCATTGTTTGATGGACCACTTCTGGACTGCTTTGGGAAATTTCGGAATCACTTTTCGTGATAGTTCTGGGATTTTCAGGACTTTTTCGGATCATTATGGAACTATTTTTGAGATAATTGAGGCACTTTTTCACGATAACTTTGACCTTTTTTGGCGGCCGCCGTGGTGTAGCGGTTAAGTGTTCGGCCTTCTACACCAAGTCGTGGCGGTTCGATGCCCGGCAAAAGTAACATCAAAAATTATTTAGAAAAAGAATTTTTCTAAACGGGGTCGCCCCTCGGCAGTAGTTTGGCAAACTCTCCGGGAAGCTTCTCAGCAAAAAATTCATTTGCTTTGCAAGTGCCGTTCGGAGTCGCCAAAAAACTGGGACCTACCAACTTGTAGGAAAAACTCAAAAAAGCAACACACCACAAGTTGGAATAGAGAAGCTCGGCTAAAAATTTCGTTAGAGGTTATGATAACCTGTTGGTATATCGCCGCCATTAGTTTTTTTTTTTTTGACCTGTTTTTGGGGATAATGTCGGGACTTTTTTGCGATAACTTTGAGACTTTTTTGGTGTTATTTCCGGATTTCGACATTGGTTTTGTGATGATTGGGACTTTTTTTGCTAGGAATATTTTGGCATCATTTTCGGACTTTTCAGGCATTTCGGGATTGTTTTCTATTACCATTTTTGGACTTCGGAACATTTTCGGAATGGCTTTGGAACTTTTTTTTTAATATTTTCGGGACTTTTTTGGGATTATTTTGGGACTTTTTAGGGATTACTTCGGAATCATTTCGGCTTTGTTTTGGGGATCATTTCTGGACTTCTTTGGGATATTTTCAGAATCACTTTGGAACTTTATTGATTAATTTTCAGGACTTTTTTGGGATCATTTTGGGACTTTTTGGTGATTACTTCTAAATCGTTACGCTATAATTGTGGGGATCATTTCGGGACTTTTTTGAGGTGTTTGTCAATCTCATTGGGACTTTTTGTGATCATTTCCGAACTTCGTTCATTCCTTTTCAGTTTGCAACAAATCCAAAATGCAAAATATAAAACTTATATCTTTTTGTTTGCTCATTACTGTTCATGAATGTCCGTGCCAATGCAACCATAATTCACAATGTTTGTTTATGCTAATAAATTTACACATTATGCTTGCTTAGGTCTGCAAATTTTTTTTATTATTTATTATTTGTCCAGCGAAAATTATACACGAATTCTCTCTTCATCGCCTGCTGTTTACAAGTACCTACTTTCATACAAACTGTGAGCTTGTTAGACGTTGAGTAAATATTTGTATACCCAGCGTACTAGTACTAGTACAAGGGTATATTTATTTTGTTCACATAACGGTAGTTTGTAACGGCACAAAATAATCGAGATAGATATATGAAAGTTCTTAGTTTAGGATTTCATTCAGGCATGTCCGTCCGTCTGTCCGTCCGTCCGTCCGTCCGTCTGTGTACACGATAACTTGAGTAAAAATTGAGATATTTGCATGAAATTTTATATACGGGTTACTCTTTGGGCAAGGTAGGTTGCTATTGAAAATGGGCGAAATCGGATGATAACCACGCCCCCTTTTTCGATATCGAAAATTTCGAAAATCACACAAATTGATATATCTCGGTAACTGAAATGGCTAAAATGATGTAATTTCATAAGTGAATCCAACCGGCCATCCTCTTATGATTTTTCCAAAAAAATTTTATAGTGGGCGTGGTACCGCCCACTTTTAAGGGTGGACTTTTTGAAAATTTAACTGGTCGTAACTTTTAAACCGATTAAGATAGAACGATGAAATTTGGCACAGCGCATACTAGTATCGTTGGGAGTATATCTGATGAAATTGGATAAAATCGCCCTCCAACCATGCCCCCTTGTTCGATATCGAAAATTTCGAAAATCGCACAAATTGATATATCTCGGTAACTGAAATGGCTAAAATGATATAATTTCATAGGTGAATCACCCTGGTCATCCTCTTATGATTTCTCCATAATTTTTTTTTAGTGGGCGTGGTACCGCCCACTTTAAAGGGTGGATTTTTTGAAAATTTAACTGGTCGTAACTTCTAAACCGATTACGATAGAACGATGAAATTTGGCACAGCGCATACTAGTATCGTTGGGAGTATATCTGATGAAATTGGATAAAATCGCCCTCCAACCATGCCCACTTTCGATATCGAAAATCACATAAATTGAAATAATTCGGTAACGGAAATTAGGTCCTAGGCCCTAATGATTGCTATCCCGTTCTAAAAATTACCGCTGGATATTGAATGTTCGGTTCACCCGAACTTAGACTTCCTTACTTGTTTTTGCTGTTTTGGTAATTTGTAAAGTTTTTTATTACAATGGCGACCTTTTGTCTGTTGGTCTAATTCAAATAATTTAAAAATCTGAAAAGACAACATGTTTTTATTGAATTAAGAAAAGCAGAAGCTTTCAACGACATCACGCTTTCTCACGCAATTTTCTTGTAGACTAATTTGTTTTGTGGCGAAATAGATGACGAAAGAAATTGAGATAATGCAATAATTTGATATAATTTATAGACTCTTTAAACGTTGATGAGCCAAAATTTTTCTGCTATTATAATTATTTTGGGGGATAATAGCTTTTAAATAGGCTTAGGTATTTTCTCAGTTAAATAACTATAGCTTTTATTTGAACTAGTTCCATACTTCGTTGAGTAAAGTGAACTAAGCTTTTCTGTAGAAAATTTTCAGGTGAGAGTTTATGTAAGTTTTTTTAGACACGCATCACGTTATCATACATATATCGCAAGCCCGTAAAACCCAACAATGTTATTCATTTAATAACTAAAGTTAACTTTGGTTGTTATTACAAAAGAAAATAAAATTCGTTTAACCGAATTTAAGTTACCTTCCGCAACCAACTGTAGTTTCTAAAGAACTAGTTCAACAGTTTAAACGAACTGGAAGCGAAATAATAATTTTTTTTAACTAAAACGACAACTTTTCGTTCGTTTATCTCATTTATAATTCGCAACCAGAAAAATGTTTTTGAAAAACAATTTATATCTTCATAAAAATTTTTGCAATTCCACAGAATATCGCTCAATACATCCAAATTTTTCTTTAAAAATTAAAGACTTCATTTACTATCACCAGCACTTCAGCTCCTAACTCTTTCATGGACATACATATTCCATTTTATTTTTATTGCGCTGTGGTTGTCCCTGCTTTTTACTCAAACTATTTTCCTTTCTAATTGCATTGTCATGCACTATTTATGCGCTGAGTAACTAAAGTAATTTTCTATTACTTAAAAAATAACAAAAAAGAAACGTACAACGATGGACAAAAATCTTTAATGCACTTTGAGCGTATCCCAAAGTAATAAAACTGTTGTCACACATAAAATTTAATAGAACGTCGCGCCAACAGTGGACGACACAAAATAGTGTCATCACCATCATCATGACTATCGTCAGCGCGCATCTCCTTCTATGAGATTACGACAATGCCATCATCAAGAACGTTAGACTGCCGCCGACACACACACACCGTTTGTTAACCCTTTTTTGCTACCATTTTCTTTTGTTAACTGGTGGAATGTTACTATGGATAGGTGTAGGTAGTAAATTCTACATGAGTAGCTATCGGCATTGTTGCTGCTGCTTTTGTTTAGAAACTTAGTTTATTTAGTTGTTGTTGATTTTTCCTTGCACCTCACTTAAAGCACATTAGCAGCTTTAATGCACTTGCTTAGCTGGTTAACTAGAAGTAGATATAAGTAATTCGACCTTGTTGCGTTTCGTAGGAAATTTGATCCATAAACCGTAGATATGCGATACTATTATATACTGAGACAGTGCCTCATAAGCGAAATGGTCCAGTCACGATTATTACTAGTCACTGTTACTCGAAATGCCAAATAAATTGAGTTAAATTAAATCAAAGCAGGTACCTACCATGATGCCATCGTATACTTGTGCTTGCTAGCGTGTAATTACAACTTTGTTCTATGAGAGTAATGACAGTATCTTCGCTGCAGGAGTTTTTTTGTTTCAACACAAAATTTTGCTTGATCAACAAAAAACTCTGACAGTTCTGCTAAATTTAATTGGATGATGCTATAAATTTAAAATGACAGTCCCTTGGCTGTTGAATTAACTAGAGCAAGATGTTGTTTTAACACAAAATTTAGTTTGATCAACAAAAATTCGGTCAGTTTTACAAAATTTTGTTAATTCAAAATTGACACATCTATGACTATTCAATCAACAATGAAGTACGAGATTGTTGATTTTACCAGCGTAGTTTTTTCTGTGTACGTAAATTAACCCTTCTCACATTTCATTTCCCCTGCAGCATAATGAGTTGACAAGTTTCATAGCTGCAGCAGCAGCGGATACCTTTAAGTAGCTTTCGGCGACTGACCGTGAAAAGCAATGACGTTGCCAGATTATAAGTGGCGACTGTGATGCTATTCTTCAATGAGTATATGTATGTGAATCGCATTTTTCACAGAAGAGTAGCAATGATCTAACTACTGCTTTTGATGCCTTTCGGCCAAGTTGTCAACGTCACGCTTATACTCGCACTTATGTAGGTATGTAGCTACATGAATAAATTTATTCCGCTGTGTTTTTCTTTGCTTCTTACGACTTTCTCGCCACTCTCAGAATCTTCATGACATTTATTGCTTTAATCTGTTTTTGTTGGGCCTTCTAGTAGGCTAATGCGTTGCGTCTTTTTTGTTCGCTTAATGCGACGCCAAGTGCTAAGTTACATTTCGTTGGCAATGACAATAGGTCTGGTAATGGTAATGGCAGTTACAGTGAAAACATAGTAAAAATAAAAAGCCTATTACTTTCAAATTCACATGGGTATTCAGTTATAAAGATTAGGGTGTGTCTACGGTGTTTCTAAAATAATATGTACATATATGAAAGTAAATTAAAATAAATAAAAACAACAAAAAAAAATTATAAAAAATAGCAAAAATAACAAAAACAGAAATAGAAAATTAAATAAAATAACATAGCAAATAAAATAAAATAAAAAAGAAAAAAAAAATTAAATTAAAAAACAAAAGAAAAAAATAACATAACAAATAAAATAATATAAAATCAAATAAAATAAAAAAGTAAAATAAATAAAAAAAAATTAATTAAATTAAATTAAAAAAAAAGAAAAAATTAAATAAAATAAATAAAATAAAACAAAATAATATAAAAAAATCAAAAAAAAATAAATAAAAAATAAAACAAAAGAAAAAAAAACAAAAACATAAACATAAAAAATAAACAATATTATAAATAAAATTAAATTAAAATTAAAAACATTTGGTTAAAAAATAAAAAAATAAGTAAAATTAAATGAAAAATTAATTAAAAGAAAAAACAATTAAATAAAAAAATATTAAAATAAAATAAAAAATAAACTAAAAAAAAATAAAAAATGATAAAAAATAAAATTAAATTAAATTAAATAAAGTAAAATAAAATGAGATAAATAAAAAAAATAAAATAAAGTAAAATAAAAAAAGATAAAAAACAAAAATAAAATAAAAATGTAATGAGAAATAAAGTAAAAAATTAAGGTAGAAAGAAATAAAAAATGACAGAAAGAAGTAAAAATTGAAATTAAAAAAAAAAATAAAAAAAGAAATAAAAAAAATAAAAAAATTAAAAAAGTAAAAAAAAATTAAAAAAAAAATTAAAAAAAAAAATAAAAAATAAAAAAAAAATTAAAAAAATTAAATAAGATAAAAAAATAAAATAAGACAAAAAAAATAAATAAAGAAAAAAAAATAAAATAAGACAAAAAAAAATAAATTAAGAAAAAATAAATAAAATAAAAAAAAAATAACACTAAAAAAATAAATAAACTAAAAAAATAAACAAAAAAAAAAAATAAAAAAAAAAATAAAATAAAATAAGAAATAAAAATTAAACTAAAACAAATAAAAAAATTAAATAAAAAAATAAAAAAAAATAAAAAAATAAAAAATTAAAAAAAGTAAAAAAAAAATTTACAAAAAAAAAAAAAAATAAAAAAAAATCAATAAGATAAAAAAATAAAATAAGACAAAAAAAAATAAAATAAGAAAAAAAAAAAATAAGAAAAAACAAATAAAATTAAAAAAAATAACGCTAAAAAATAAATAAACTAAAAAAAATAAACAAAAAAAATAAAAAAATTAAAAAAAGTAAAAAAAAAAATTTTAAAAAAATAAAAAAAATTAAATAAGATAAAAAAATAAAATAAGACAAAAAAAAATAAAATAAGAAAAAAAAATAACGCTAAAAAAATAAATAAACTAAAAAAATAAACAAAAAAACATAAATTAAAAAAAATAAAATAAGAAATAAAAATTAAACTAAAAAAAATAAAAAAAATTAAATAAAAAAATAAAAAAAAACTAAAAAAATATAAAAAAATAAAAAATTTAAATAAAGAAAGGGTCACTTTCAAGTGAAACTCAAAGAAGGTGGAAAAGTTTTTCTATGTAAAAAAATTGCTCATAACCAGTAAACTAAAAACGCCTGAAATTAACCCGGCTAACAGAAGACGCGGACTGTCAACTTTTTATACCTGCTAGTATTGTGCTTGATGATGATACCATCAGCACACTATAATTACTTTCTTTTAATAATAAAAAAACTTGGCTTAATTAATTCTATACATTGTTTGTAACAAAACTTCACTTTCAACTTTTCTTTTTTTTTACCTTACTCGCAAGCAATTAATATATTTACAACAACTTTCACTAGCAATTTCCGTTAATTCACACACTTTGCAATTTGGAAAAGAAGAAAAAAACATACTCAACTATTTTATAAAAAAAACTAAAAAAAAAGCAAAAAACTTGTTTGAGCCATCTGCTAGAAAGGTGACAATAACGTAGAGGAAATTTTGTTAAAAAGAAATGACTTGCGGTGCGGTCATAAATTTTGCCCAACACACATAAACTGTCAATTAAAAAGTTTGCGCAAAATTTTGTAGCGATTTCGTGTGATTTTTTTACGCAAAAGAGAGTCAAGTCTCAGCGCAACTCGGATAACTCACTTGACTTGTGGTTTAACTGAAGATGGGTGGGTGCTATAGCGGTGACTTTAGTGATTTGCTCATTTTTGGTTCATAAACTAAAATCACACACTAAGATCATTGTGCGCACGTAGTATAAATTGTTTTTATTTTGCGCCTTTTGACGTCGTTGTTTGTCGTCACCGCTGTTCGCTTATAAGGAAGTTGACTATCAAACGCCTAACTTTATACTCTCGCGCATACCAACTTGGCACATATTCATGAGCTTTATGGGCCTTATATGTTGATATCGCGCCGCACATTCATGGATATCTATAGGAGCCGCAATTTTGGCCGTTTGGCGTTTTTTAGTGATGAAATCAAGTTTTTTATAACTTCCCTGTACTTTTCACTTTTGGCACTTTAGATTTTTTTATTATTATAAGAAAGTATATTAAAATTGTGAAAAAGCAAAGTAGGTAAATATTTTTATTAAATAGTTGGCACTTGCAGTAGACACGATAGACAAGAGGCGATAGGAAAAAGACTCATAGCTTCAACTTGATTTTGAAGTTACCTACTAGCACTCCGGGCATATGTTCCATTTTACAGTCTCACATTTGAGGAGATATCTCCGAAACCAGCTGAGATGTGTAAATTAATCATATGTTTATAGTAGCACTCGTTAGCATTTTCTGTTTCATACATGTTGTACAAAAACATTTTTGGCCACCGTGGGTTCACAAGGTCGATAACACTGACACCGGTCGAGTTATCGATATAAGGAATATCTTAAATTTTAAGTTGAGCGTCTACTAATACAATGGTGAAAATATCATTTAACTCCATTCAGCAGTTTTCGAGTGATACGATGACAAACATACAAACATACACACAAAAATTCTAAAAACGGTTGATTTGGCTTAAAAATGATTGAGCCTATACTTTTTTTTTAATATCTGCAATATACAGACATTGACTTCTTACAATTTTATTATATGTATGTATAGATTAGAGGATAGTAAGGCATCGAGCCGGAGGAGTCCGGAACCCGGGCGAAATTTTCTGTCCCGAAATCCCGGGATTATTTTTATTCGATTTCCACGAAACTCCTGAAACACGTTCAAAAATGTCGCAAGAGGTATTAAAAGACGCATTTTAACTTCGAATTCAATAATCCGATAACGAAAATTAAAGTTTCAATATCAGTGAAAAGTTATTGGCAAAGAACAAATCGTTTTACCGGGTCCGATCCCAAAATTTGAACTCGACCCATGGTATTTATGTGCAGAACACCTTCGGGTCTTCCCTTTCGCTTTCGCATTATGCATACCGAGGTCAAATGCATTTTTTGTCATCCCTACCGACTTTTTTGAATGATATCTGAGTTAGTCCCGAAAAATCTATGCCTTAACGGATAGTTAGAAAAAAAACTGGCTACTAACCGACGCTAACCGATTTAGTAAGTGTGGTATAGGGTCAGTTCGGTACCTAATTTTAGTGTCATGACATAAATTATGGCCCGTAGTCATAGTCGAATTAGAATAGAGTTTAATCTACTTTAACATGATTCGAACATAAACATCGTTCTATGTCTGTCATAGTCAACGTAAAATACATTTTATGTCTAATATGGAGTTTTAAAATTAAAATGCAGAAAATGCCATTTTATCATTTCAATAAAGCGGTGTGTGTCTATGGTTATGTGGGTGACAGTACATGAGTTTGCCCTCTGTCGGTTATTAGCACAAATGTGCAACGGTTAGTGACACAGACATGCTATGTTAGCTGGCACAGGGTGATCCTGTCAAAGTTAAAAAAAAATTCTTCATAGCACCAACCATTTTAATTTCTTTTCATGGGGGGTTCCTGTTTAATTTCATTTTTTTTATTAGGGGTCCCTGTTAAATTAATATTAACTAATACGATTGTTAAGCAACGACTATAATTACGGACCTATGTCTTTAAAATATTTCATAAACCGGTTGAGAATTCCAAAGGATATAGGTAAACGACTGAAAAATGCTCATAGTTACCGCGTGAATAAATGAGAACAGTGTCACCTAATTTAAAGGAAAGGCTTAGAATTTAAAGTTACATATTAAAGTGGATAGCTAATTAGGTACCTTAAGCTGATGACCCAATGTACGCTTGCTTTGCTTGCCTTGCTTACCTAAGCTTACCTTGCTTTCCTTTTAAAGCTTCTATGGCCCAATAGAAGCTACAAAAGTTGTCAAAAATACAGGATGAGACAAACAAGACAACAACAACACAAACAACGAAGCGTGTAAAGCGCTGTCAAATAGAGATTTGGGCTATTCGAGGCTTTGAAGCGTTTCAAGCAAGCAAAAAAAGCTGCCACTGGGCCAACTTTCATACATTTCAGTAGAGTTCAAAAGAATTTTGACATTTCTCAAGGCAAAGCCAGCAAAGCAAGCGTGCCTTGGGCCATCACCTTTACGCTCACCAGCGACTTTCCCTAAAAATAATTTATTTGAATGCCATTTTCTTACGCACAACCACACAATATTTTCACAAAAATATTTACGGTAAAAGGTCTGTAATCCACAATTTCTCTGGATATTTATAACAACACGTGCCTTCAAATACGATCATTCAACGCGCTAAGTACAGCGAAGGAAATATGAAACCAGCATACTGGGAACCACAAAAGCCATAAAATGCGTTCACCACAAGCCAATTAACCAAAATTAAATACGGAAAATTATTAAAAGCTTGTAAAACGAGACAATTTTGTGACAATATTTAAATGCGTAGGTATTTATAAACACAAAATTGTTGCAAAATTAATTAAGGAGTGTAAGGCAGCGCTACCCCACCTTGTCTGCAGCAATTTAATATGTAATCCTATTTTAAGCGCGTCAGAACGTCAAAAAAAAAAAAAATCAAATGTTAACATGCCCATAATGTTTACAAACAAAGTATGTACTCGGTGAAAAATCAGCAGATGATTATAAAAAAATTGCGAAAACTGAACGAAACACAACAAAAATCAGTTGTCAAACACCCGCAACGTCAAAATGTTACAAGCAACAAAAACAAAAGCACAGCTTTTGTAGCTGTCAAACAACAAGAGTTCATCATGAAAACTCATAATGAAGTTTACATGTAGTAAATATGTTAAAAATAAACGCATGATAAACCACATTACAACAAAACAGATGCAAAACAAGGTGCATTGAGCACGCGTCAAAGTCACAGCAGTTACGTCAAGCGTAACAAGCAACAGTAAAAACAAAAAAAGTCCCGGCTGATAACGTCAACAGCTGTTGGTGTGGCTGTTATGTTGCTGCTGGTGAAGACACGGAATATGAGTAAATTTAAAAAAATGTGCATGCAAAATGAGCATAAAAAACATTTAAAAATACACTGCTGATCATGAGAATAGGTTCAAAGAATAGCTCACCAAATAGTAAATTTGGCTGTTGTAATTAGTTCCTCTATTTTAATTTTTAAAATCTGGAGTTTGGAGTCAATAACCCCTTTTTCATACATGGACGGCCAGTCATACAAAAAAATTATGCCTGCCTTTCCTAAAAATTGTTTACGGATATGTAAAGGTAGGTGTACCCTGGGTAACGCTAAATGTCCTACATAGCCTACACGGCTAGTTTCTTGTATTGCCGATTCTACGAGAACGGTACCAGTACTTGTGCTGTACCCATCGTGCCGAAACGACCCGGGCCGTTTTCTTATATCGACCCGGCCAAGAGCAATACACTCGGGGTGACCCTGTCTGACATTTTGGGCAGGGCTACACCTCGCTACAACAACAACAACATGCTCGTATAAAAAACTAATTTCATATCACCCCGCTGCATTTTTCCATTATCTCCATTTTCTGTTTGCCAGCTGTGACACGTAAAATTAGAATTTGTTTAAATTGCATTAATTTTTCCCCTTTTCGCCCTAAATGCATTCAACTTGATGCATAACAACATATTACACATTACACATGTTGGTATGTAAATAGCGATAAGACCTGAGGTTTGTTATTAAAATATTTACTTTTTCTTTATTTAGGTAATGAAACGTTTGTCATAGAGTCGTTCATGTTGATGATATTCCTAAGTTATACGTGGGTGACAATATCCTTTTATTTACTGAAAAAATTAAAAATCTAGGCTTTATGATTAACTCCAAGTTAAGTTGTGTTGACCACGTAAATAAAGTTATAAGCACTATTTATTATGTTTTACGTAGATTAAGAATCTCTGCCTCGTTTACTCCCCTAGAGACTAGGAAAAAACTAGCTGTGCAGTTGATTGTTCCACACTTTACGTACGCGGAACTCGTATACAGTCACCTTGACTCTGTGTCGCGTCAAAAAATTGAAGTTGCTTTTAACAACGTCACACGTTATGTATTTGCGTTACCAAAGTATGATCACATTTCTTTATGGAAGCGTGAAGTTCTTGGATGCACTATTCTCGAGTACCTTGCGGCACGTAATTGTATATATATCTACAAACTAATTGAATTTAAAACCCCCCAATATCTTTTTGAGAAACTAAAATTCTCCAAGTCCCTCAGGAACCGCAATTTGATAATTCCCCGACATGTATATCTATCTTCTTCGAGGCTATTTTTTATACATGCTGTAAGGCTCTGGAACTCAATTCCTGATTTTCTAAAGGGTGCCTTGAGTAGGACCAACTACAGAGGGATGATTCATGAGTACTTCAGTACAGCGAACTTAACGTGATTGCAACAGAGCTACGTGTTTCTCTATTTCCATTTCTTGTTTCTTTCTTTAATTTCTTTATTTTCTCTCTTCTTACAAAAATTATTGTTACTATAGGTTTACCTTTGTTGATTATTATTATCATTTATTTCATTATAAAATTTAGTGTTAATGTTAAATAATTTGTATTTTAAGTTTGTTGATGTGCTATAAAAGACTCTGTCTTACTGTCACAACCACTTTGTTAAATAAATAAATAAATAAAATAAATAAATAAACGTGCTATGTGGGGTGCTGATACCTCGTTTAGCTTACTTTTCTAGATCTTTTTTATAACTTTTGACTCAGTATAAAATTTGCCTTGCTTATCTCTTCTGTCTCGCCTGGGCGTCAAGTAAATATTCACTTAGTCAGCTGTGTTATGTGGAGAAGGAGTCTAATAATTGTTTTGATAAATAAATATTTGTGTGGATTTTAATGCGTGCACACAAAACACACACAAAATTACAAACAAGTTTTTGATGTTTACAGGGCATTTACCCCTTATTCTATGGTGCACTGTGGGGCATTTTATCAAAACTCTATAATTTTTTCTCTCTCTTTTAATTTTTTCATGGCATATGTACTTTTTTCACAAATCACCAATGTATTAGCAAAAATTTGAAGACTGATCATTGAAAAGCCGTTTAAAAAAGAACTTTCACTTTTTAAAAAAAAAATTAGTAAAAGTTTAAAAAAATTTTTTTTTAGAGTGTTTTCATGAAAATAGAAAACTTACAGAATATTTCGACGCTGAATAGTGGATGAGCCGAGCCGGTTATTTCGAAATATTTTTTCAAAAACGCCCTTTTTTTATCAATCTATGCTATCTGAAAATTTCATTGAAACGACCCTGAAAATGTATTGAATTTTCGTGTGAGCAGAGGTCTTCTTCAGAGATATTTTGAGATAGTACGATTTTGAAAAATATTTCGAAATACGGTGGTCCTACACTCATCCGTTGATTTGTGAAATGTTAAAACTTTTCCATCGACAATTTTTTTATAAGCTATCCACCATATTTTTAAAAAAATTGTACAAAGCTATGTAAAATTATTATTTTTTGGGTCTGTACTTCAAAAAAAGGATTCCAGCCAAATTTCGAAAATTTGCTTTAACTAGTTTTTATTATAAAACTAGCTGGTGCCCGCGACTTCGTATGCGTATAATTTCTGTTTTTTTTTGCAGCTGGGTTAGCAAAGAATAAAATCCAACAAAAATACTGGAGTTCAGCACTTAAGGGTCGTGTTGTCATGTAAGCTTTAAAGTTCGATAAACCCAAATTTCGGTTACAAAAATGTTTTCATCGAACTGATAAAGCTTAAAGTTTAATATTTTTCCAATATAAAGAACATAAATTATAGAATTTCTTCATTTCCCTACATTTATGACAGCATTCATAAACACCTTTTGTTTGATACCCATAATGTACTAACACATTTTTGTGGAAATATTCGTCGATACCTCCGAAACCGGTCGACCTATCGAAATTTCAAGATATCTCCCAAACCATATCAGATATTTCAATGAATCAAATCGCATATTATAGCACTCATTGACACCTTTCGTTTGACACCCATATTGTACTAAGACATTTTTGGTCACCCCTGGTCCACATATTGGGCGTTAACCTCAAAACCCGTTGAGATATTGCAAAAAATAATATCTTAAACTTTAAGTTGAGCGTCTAGCAGTCCAACGATTCAATTCCATTCAGTACTTTTAGAGTGTTACGACCACAAACATACAGACAGACATGGTCCACATATTGGGCGATAACTCCAAAACCGATTGAGATATCGAAAAAAGTAATACCTTAAATTTTAAGTTGAGCGTCGAGCAATCCAACGAAAAAAGTTTCATTCCATTCATTACTTTCAGAGTATACGGACAGACAGACAGACACACAAAAATTTTTAAAATGGTTGATTTGGATTCTACTCGCTTAAAATGCTTCCCCAATCAATTTTTTTTTGATATCTGACATGTACCGACATCGACCTGTTACAATTTTATTATATGTAGAGATATTCATTCAGTTTCATAATCAAGCAATAAAAAAATGCCTGGCATAATAATTAGAATTTATAGTCAACGAGTAAAAAGTTGATTCATCCGAATGCTAAAAAAGCTAAATATAAATTTTATAAATGCGAGTAAATTAATAATTTATAAATATTATGAATGTAACTCAGTGTGTAAATATATAAACATCGCAAAATATCATGTAAATCAAATTTCAAAGAGAATATTTTGAAAGAGTTACTTGAGCGTAAATAAAAATTCTATGTTTTACGCTCTTCTATTGATCTTGCTGCAAAAATTCCAGCTCTCTATTTTATACATTCTCAAAACATATAGAGAAAGATCTCTGACAAATGAAAATAAATATTTTTCTGCTACAGACATAAGAAAATATTTACTTGTGAAACTATACGACTTACTCTTTATTCGCCGCACTAATGTTTGTTTCTACAAAACCGGCTTGTTTACATTTGGCATACTCACATCCTCTCTTATTTTATAGCGATCTTGTTCAACTCTCTACTTTGCTATAACAAATTGCTAAAGCCGCTAGTTGTGTTTTCTAGCTATCAATTGCTTGCTACCTGCTGTGAAATAAATAAACCAGGTGCTCAAACACTCGCTGCGTATTTTCTGTACCAACTCACTGGACATTAAATAATTTTTCACACATCTCAGCGTAATTGCTTGGTTTTACCTTTGTAGGTAGTTAGAGTTACCTTGAATGTTGGACAGGCATTTAATATCTATTCGCATGTGGTCTGCATTAGGTACGGGTTTCATTGGAACGCCCTGAAATTTGTTCTTTTCTTTCAAACAAATCGTTTGGCTTCTGGAGAAAATTCATGCTCTTTTTCGAATTGTTTAGTTTGTTTGTTTTATTGTGGTTGGGTATTTCTTTACTTTGGCTGCTCTTTCGTTTGTCGTATTTTTCTCTTACTTTCTTCTTTTCTCCTACCTCTAGCGTAATGGGATTTTTCTTTTTACGTGGTTGAGTTAATATTTTTGTTTTTTATTTGTGATTTTCTTTTTTAGTTTGTTCAATTTTTTTTTATATTTCACTCTATAGGTAATTTGCTTGTTTTGTTCACGTCTTTGTATATTTATTTTCTCATGCACTTCATGGCTATTTACATTTTTTTTAAAGCAAGAAAAAATAGTTAAAAAAATGTCTTAAAAACTCACTCATGTCACAAATGAAAAATTGCAAGTGCAAAAAAATAAAATTAGAAATATTGGCTGATTTTTAATTTGACTGAGTTGGACAATATAGTATAGTATTTTATGACATTATGCAGCTAGTATATTATAAACACTGCATAAAAAAAAAACAAGTACTAGCTAAACTTTGGCTGGCTAACATTTTTTTTGTAAAATGATAATATTTTTTTCTATATTTCTTCCGTTTCTCAAAGTTCTTAGCAAAATTTTATTATTCAAATCAACCTGTTTTAATTATATGAATATTCACATTATATATATATAAATTCATTTGCCAATATATAACCAAGAATAAATGTTAGGGCGATCCAAAATAAAATTGTATTTGTACTTCGATGGCTTGCTAAACACACTTCAAACTAGCAATCCTGTTTTCGAAGTACAAACTCAAATAAAAACCACATTAGAATGTCTTTGATCCACCCTAATATACCTACATATATATCTAGTATTTGCTAGACTCGCTCACTTTGAATTTTTCAATACATAAATTAATTTATTTTTGCTGTATAAAGATGAGGCAATTCTTATGACAAAATTAACTTGCTGAATAGATTCATAAGTCGTATGAGCTCATTTATGGAACTCTATTGTGAATATGTTAATAAAATTAAATAGTTCTATTATAATGGCAGCATTTTTGATTGCTGTAAAAATTTTAGCCTTCTTCTAACATTAGTGGGCTACACATGTGAAGCCAACTTTTATAGTTTTCCAACTATATTTTATAACGAATCAGCTGTCTCTGAATGTTCTCAAGAAGCAGAAAGCTTACTTATCACCACACAAATATTAGGGCCGGTTTTTTTTTCCAAAAGAAGACGCGTAAAAAACCCATTTCCACTCCAGAAAAATTTGTTATATGCGAATTGTACCAAGATAATTATTTCAACATATACATTCACGCTTTTCTCATTGTCACTGCGCTATAATGATAATAACGCCCATAAAAGTGTGAAAATTTCATTAATTATATGACCAAGTCACAGTGGCGATCATAAAATTCTACAAAAATAAAGAAATTATTGTACTGTTTTTCAGTTTTTATGTACCACAATAAATGTATAGTACTCGTACGAGTAAGTAAATATTTTCAGGTAAAAACAAAAAAAAATTTCGTGGTAATAAAGCTCATATGGGTCATGTGATTTGGAAAAATATAATTATGGGATAGAAAATTTTCATGATTGTTCATCTTTTAATGTATTTTCTAGTGAAGTATTTTTTTTTTTTTTTTTTTTGTGTTCATATTTTCTTCTTTATATTTAGTAGTCATAGATATAAATATTTATATTGCAGACATATGCAACTGTCTCTTACTAATATACTTAGTCAGCTGTCATAAAATATTTTTACTTGATATACGTTTTTTTCATTTTTTTTTTCACTTCTAAACATTTGTTTTTAAAGTAGCCGACATTTCTCTTAAGCAATTTTCTTAATAGCTCGCAGAAAAAATAATTCATTTTGAAGGACATGCAGATATTAATAGTGTGCAAAAACTAAATACAACGACCACCATACTTTCGGCTGTGACTTTTAAATCACAGTGTATTTTATGCCACAGTGACTTTTAAACAAGAGTGATTTTTATGTCACAGTGATAATTATGCAACAGTGATTTTTATGTCACGGTGATTTTTGGACACAGTGTTTTGTGTCACAGTGATTTTTATGTCACGGTGATTTTTGTGTCACAGTGATTTCAAGTCAGTGATTTTTAAGTCACAGTGATTTTTATTCGTTAAAATAGTTTTGTATTGTATTTTGTTTAGATACTTACCTCAGTAAGTGATTTCTTAACGTTGCATTCTTTTGAAACACATTTAATTTATGACCTCTCAGTCGCATTGATTCAAAATGAAAAAAAGGTAAAAGTGATGTGTGGCCGTGACTTTTGAATTATAGTGATTTTCCATGTGAAAATCGTTTGGAAATAATTTACAGAAGATGCATTTTTTTCGAGATGTCCTACAGTGAGCTCTAAAGGCTGATTTACACAGGTCGATTTCCTAGTCGACTTTCTGATCGATTTTTCATTCAACCTTCAAATACAAGGTCTGTTTCGATCAAATTGCTACACACACACGGTGGAAAGTAAAAAAATCGGCCTGTGAAAAACAGAATTAAGTTACAGTGATTTTTACACTGGTTTTCCGAGAAATTCATTCAAAATATTTTTAAGAAAAAGTTTTTCTTTAAAGAACTTAAAAGAACGAAGATACTTTTTACAATGGCCTCCTCACATTGTTCCAAAATACTGGAAATAAGAAACGAATATTTTTAGCTTTGCCAGAGTTTTCAGAAAGTCACATTGTGTCAGTGACTTTGAAGTCACGGTGATTTTTAAAAGTGAATATTTTTACGAAATACGTAACTTGAAAACAAAAAACTCATTTTCATAGAACAGGCAGGCCATTCAGGAACAAAAAGTATTGTGGCCTCAGTCACAGTGATTTTTGGTTTTTATTTCTTGGACTCCAATAATTTGAAAAATCGACTTGTTGAAAGAATCGACTGAAATATTTAGTTAACATCACACAGAAGCTATATATGAAATCAGTAAAAGACAGAAATTCTCGTATAAACAATTATACAAAACTAAATTAAACATTTTCCTTTTGAATTGTAAATATTTTTGTAATCGTATTCAGCAAAAAAGTTTTTTTTTTTTTTTTTGCAAAAACGAGAACTGGACAATGAAATAAAATAAAATCGAAATGCAGTAAGTATATAAACAAGAATTTCAAGCGCTGGGACTTTGAACAGCACAAATTCACTTACTTGTTTGAGAAATATTTTTATGAAATTTGCTTTTATTTGTGTGTATCGTTTGAGAGTCCACATCGTTAACACATGCGAAATTTGCTTTCGAATTTTTTTTTTTTTTCTGCACCCCACTGTGTTTAAATAGTGCAGACCACGGCAACCAGTGGTGAACCAACGAACACACAATGCCATTTGCTACACTTCATTTAACAGACAATAAAACTGAGAGTAAAAAAAAAAAATTATGGAAAATAACTAACAAAGAAAAAAAAAAAAAAAATTTAAAAGAAAAACAAAACAAAAAAATTTAAAAGCAAAAAAAAATTTGTAAGTTCGCTAAAATACCATAAACAACATGCCATTTCAAATGATTTTTTATTTTCGGTGGCCGTTGATTTATTATTTTTTCATGTTGTTCTCTTTTTCTATATTGAAGTTTTTGCAGCTATTGCTTGTTTAGCGTTTTCAAAAAGCTTGTTTTTCATGTTTGAAAATGAAAATAAAATCGCATTCGCACTGTTTCAAAATTTCCATTTGTTTGCATACAAACTTATGTTTATTTATTTCAAGTTCATTTAGTTTGCAAATTTCGAGTTTTTGTTTTAGTTCGTACTTGGTTGTTTATTTTTAAGCAGTTTCTTGATTTAGTTAATTTATTGTTTCCTTAATTTTGCGGTCGAGCGTGAAAATACATTTTATTTATTTATTAAGTGCTTATTTCACAAATTTGCATATTTTAAAGACTGTAAATGGTTTTTTTGTTTAAACGAGTTTAAGAGAAATTTAAACGTTTGATCTTGTTAGATTTATTATGAAACGAGATTCATGATACCGAAAACAGTTTTCAAAGCTCGAGATTTATTTTTCCTCTACTTCCATATTAATTGACTTGGATTTTTAATTTAAAAAATACAAAAAAAATTTTAGGTCTGTTCTCTTAACTCTCCGAAGTGCCTCACAGTCGCCCCTCTCCTTTCCGAAATACTGTTTGAAAATTTTTAGATAAGATCTTCGAAATAACATTATTTTTATTGTTTCAAAGAAATTTTGATTAGAACTTCATTCTATTACTCCACCTAATGTTCGCTGGGTAATAGTTAGTATGGTATGAAGTACTTAAGTTAAGAACACTTCTATTCTCCTAGTCATGACACGAAACAGCATAGTTTCCATTTAATGGGGTTGTGAATTATTAAGTAGCAAATAAAATTGGGAATGCAGTGATGACATTAGTAGCCAAGAAACTCGTTAAAAATGTGTCATTGCAGCAATGCAGAGATGCTGAGTATGCGACAAAAATCTAATAGAGCACTGCACTTAACAGATTTTAATGTGACTTTCTTATTGCAATACAAAAAAATGTGATATAGAAAGAAAGAAGGGACAATTTTAAAAATATGTATTTAAATGGGTTTAATATATATCATATATACCATCGTAGAGTGCTGTCTTTAAGCTATGTTAGGCTTCAATATTTATTTTCTTGGATTTAAATAGTTTCAAGCTTTGTTCAAACGCTGACATCACTCTTAGGAAATTTAAACTTTTACACTTTTTACAATGATATTCTTAGTAACCAATTCATCATCAAATATTTTGACATTGTACTAATGTTGTTTTCCATTTTTTCTCTTTTCAGGTATGTACGCACAATCGTTTTATTACTTTTCTCTTTTCTTGTATGAGTAAGTTAACTTCAACAATAATACGAATGCCAAAACATTTCTGTATAATACCTACAAAGAAACACCAAACTAATCTTAAAAATCCCAGTTTACAACTAGAATTTTGTGAATGTTTGCAGACTAGGCCGTAAGGAACCAGACATTTTCCAAATAAAAAATTTGCGTTTGAAACATAGATAGAGTAGCAAGAGTTAGAAAAAGCCCAATACCCTCTTTTACTTGTCTGATTCTGTCGCAGGAACCCATAACTTCTCCCAAAAGCATCTGATTTACAGCTACAACTTTGTGAATGTTTCCAGACTAGACCATAAGGGACCAGACATGTTCCAAGAAAAAATTCAAAGTTTGAAATATAGATAAAGTATACAAAGTTGGAAAAAGCCTAGTGGAACATTCTATTAAACTTGTCAGGTTCCGTCACAGGAACCAATAACTTCTCCAAAAAAAGAAAATGCATAAAAAAACGATTACTAGTTAGTTACACCTAGCTGAAATAACCGCAGCCAAATTCATAGTTCATTCAAAACTACCCATAAAACTTTCTTATTTCTCTATACTTCTAGCACAGCAAGCGTTAAATTTTTTGTTTTTTTTTACTTTTTCTTTCCTATCCAAACCTAAAAACGATGGCATGTTGTTCAGCGCGCCAAAAATAAGCAGGAAATGTACTCCAAACTTGTAAACGCTTAGTCAAACTTGGTCTTCGGTATTTGATTGCTCACAGCATGTTTTTTTCCCGTTGTAATTTCATAGTTTTTCATTTTTATTGTTCTTTTAGACAATTGTGCTTTGAGAAATTAGCTGTTAGCCTTATTATTGTGGTGCTTATTCTTGTATAAGTTTTTGCTGTTGTTTACTCAGCTACATATCTGTTGAACTTTGGCGCAATTATTGCATGGTATACGTGCTTTGGAATAATTATTGACACAGTCAAGCCAAGTGTTGTAAAAATCTATGATAAACAACAAAGTTGGTAGAAGTTTCATGGAGTAGTTAGGTACTTTTTAGGTAGAAGCAGATGTTATGGAAAATTTATTTCATATTGATGAACATAGATTTTTTATAGGCTTGCATGAGGTAAAGGTACTAAAGTTCGATGAGCAAATACAGAATAAATAAAAAAATGCATTGCGTAAATTGCGATTCGAAAAAACGTCGAGCAAAGTTTGAATATGAATCATTTTTTTATGCGCTTTTGTGACGTCACTGCAGTTCAATGCGTGAGCAAGAATATAAGAACTGGCCTTCTTTCTCTCTCTCTATTGCACTACAGTGACTTTACAACTGTCAATTCCACTGGCTATAAAACCTAAATTAATGTCGCAATCTTTCGCGAAGATATCGAGTATTAAAGAAAGGAAATTTGCTCTGTTATTTTACTAATTGAAGTGGGAGTGCCGATAAGTAATATTACGATGGTACACTATTTTAAAATGGGTGCAGCTAAGACAAATGGCTGATTAACTGTTAACTTAAATTGATTGCAACAAAGCGACATTTTTTTTTTTCACAGTCACGACATCTAAGAAGCGTAGAAGTGAAACTTCTCAAGCTTATAAAATAAAATAAATACAAAAAAAATTTATAGAAAAGGAAATAATATAAAATAGAATAAAACAAAATAAAATAAAATAAAACTGAAAGAATACAATAAAATAAAATGCAATAAAATATAAAAAATAAAAACAGGAAACTCGTTTACTTTGCAAAAATTGTATCGAAATTTCAAGGAACTACTATTTTTGTGCTGTTATTGCTGGATACTCGATATTTTCAGAATGATACATGAAACGAGTATCAAATCGTTTCTTTTGATTCAGTGCTTGCCCTTCCAACATTTTTGGCTTACCAACTCAATCAGTAACTAATCCCTCTGCAAAAAGTTGTGTCTGTATCTTGTTTATTAATTTATTTCCAGCTATGACCTTTTTGTCCCATATACAATCTTGTCTAACTCATTACGATACGTATGAGCATATAAGTCAACTTAAATCTTTATTGTAGTCACTAACCTACCCAGCACAGATAAAGTTTAATTTGTTATGTGAACTTACAAGCATTAGAGGAGAGTCTAGCAAATAAAATTACAGTGTTGATATCATATACTGATACACACCATACCATACCATAAACTTAGTACACCATAAACATATATGATGGTACAATAGCTAGCAACGACTGGATATACAACTTAATAACAAATATTAAGCGCATAAGATGTGAGATTCAATTCAATTTGTTCTAGAAAAATAAAACAAAAGTCTACAGAAAAAAATAAATAAACACAAGCAAATTAAAAGGAAAAACAAAACATAGAAAATTAATTAGAACAATGAAAACAAGAAAAAGTACTTACGAGTTTTCTTAAGCTTGAATTAGAAGAATCTTCACACTCGCTCTTCTTATGGAAAGCGTAGCAAATTGAAATTAATGAAAAAGTTGAGAGCTTGAAAGAATAAATAAAAAAAAAAATAAAAATAAAAATAAAATGATATAAAATAAATTAGAATAAAACAAAATAAATTAGAATAACATAAAATAAATTAGAATAAAATAAAATAAATTAAAATAAAAAAAAAATAAAATAAGATAAAAATTAATTAAATAAAATTAAAAATTTATTAAAATAAATGAAACAAAATTACCTAAAAATAGCAAATAAAAAAAGAAGTTAAAATAAAAAATATCAAATTAGTTAATAAAAATTAAATTGAACTAAAAAAAAATTATTAAAAAAAATAAAATAAACTAAAAAATTTAATTAAAAAAATAAAATGAAATAAAAAAATAAATAAAATAAAATTAAAAAAAGGGCGCTTGCAAATTGCATCAATTCAAAGTCATAACATTTCCAATTTCCACTGTGGTCAATTGCAATTTTACTGCAGGTGCATTGTGCGCTAGACAGAGGGTAAGTTAATGCGGATTAAAGGATTTGGATTAAGAGATAAAGGAGAAAATAAAATTCCTAAAACTACCGAAATTGAATAATTTTATCGTCGATATTTTATTCAGCTGAACCCTTAGATTTTGGTTAGATACATTCCAAAGCCTTGGCTGGATATAAATATTGTACAGTCAGATACTGTTCCGACTCATCTTATTCTTGTTCAACTTTCATGCTGGTCTTTCATTGTCTTTCTCCAAAGAATTGCTGGGAATCGACTTTGCCATCTAGTTCGCAGAATATTAGTCAGGATAGTTGTGAAGTTGACCGTCACTACAACGTGTGAAATATTTCTTCATTTATTTTGCGTCTTACTGCATACTAACTTCCCTCAAATTCTAATGCGGTTCAAGTACGAGTTAATCTGGATTAAACACTACTGCCTGTCCATACTTTTAGAAACCCATTAAAAAAACTCTCTGTTAAAGTTTTACTATATGTGCGAGTTTCTTTACAATAAACAGCTAACACACAACTCCACATTTCCCAATACGAATAGGTTTAAAAGCAATTCAAATAAATCAAAACTGGCGCAACTAATTTCCTATGATGATTCGCAATTGTATTGAAGTAGATATGTATGGATCGGGAATTGTATGCTAAGATATAATAGATAACACATGCAGATATGTCATATGCATTCGTAATTTTACGGATGTGTGTCTGCAGATATTAAAATTTAGGGCGCAGCATCCCGGCAGACAGTCCCGGCAGCATCCCTATCAATATCCCTATGCCTATCCCTATCCCTATCCCTATCTCTATCTCTATCTCTATCTCTATCCCTATCCTTATCCCTATTCCTAATTCTATCCCTATCCCTATCCCTCCACAAAAAATGTAGATTTATTGCCATTTTTCAATCCCGAAAATCTCGTGATTGTAATGAAGAAATCCCGACATTTCGATCGATAAAGTTTTTGTGGCATCTCAGTCAACTACGTATGTAGTGCCCAAAATTTTCAATTCCTTTCATACATTATTGCCCGGCATTTTGCTTTACTAGTTATTTACATTTTTCATCATAAACCAAGTGTGGCGCCATGGCATTAAAGCATTCGCCCACCGTTTGGAAAATTTAGTTGCAGCAGAATTTCTGCAAAAATATTTTTGTGCATTTTTGCATCAATGGCATTTAAAGTGCAAAAGTACGTTTAAGTATATAAATAGCTGCAGCAAATATGAGTAGATTCATGGAATTTGCACCCAGAAGCAGTGCAATGCACTTTGAGGAACTTATGTTGGTGGTATGCAAGTCTTATTCAAATATAAATAGCAACACTTTTGAGAAATAGAAAACATTTTTGTATGTATGTATGAATGTAATGCGAAAAGTTGATTAGAAAATATGTAAATATTTTTAAGCATTTCTTTACGCCTTTTTTCTAGCTAAATGGACTTGAAAAAGTTTTTGCTAAGTAAAAGATTAGTAAAATTTATGGGTGATAAGGGGTTAAGAGTCGTGTTGTATTTAAGAGTTCTGTTACAAGTTTGCAATTGAAGACATTGATCACAGAATCGTTCCATTTTCCAGCTGCATCTTTTCTTATAGCAAAAAATTTGCAAAAATTAATTTATTGCATACTTTAAGGCGCTTAAGCACTCTACCGCAAAATAACACTTCATATTCATTTACACAAACCCAACTTTCTTCTTTGCTTCAGGGAATTAAATTTCCATACAACTACAGATTTGCAAAACTATTATTTCACAACCATTAGACAGATAATGAGTAAACTGAAACTGCACAAAGGGCTAGTAGTAAAGCGCATGAATGGTGTGTTTTTGGATACAGGGGAAAAAAATCATATGTATGAAAAATTGATATGAAGCACCAGCTCATTCTCTTTGGAGCATGAGTAAAGCGATGATATGTGGTAAAAGCTTTGTACAGCTTCCATAAACCGGAGATTTTTATATGTACATAAATAAGAATACATGAATGCAATATGAAAATTGCCATACAAATATTTTGACAGGGAAAATATGTGTATGCAAATATTCATACAGAAAATTCACAGTTTTAACTGGCTGGAGAAAAAAAATTGCATTTCTGTGCAATCAATAATATAGGTATACAAAAAATAAAATAATGCCACCACTGATAGCTTCTGGCGGTTTTGTGCAACTTTGTTATTGATAGAACTGGATAAAAATAAAATTTGCTAAAAAATATTCTTGTTTGGAAGATCAAGTAATTTTAATTTTTTTTACTTTAAGACCGCTTTTTGCTATATAATGCTATGGATACACACACGGAGATTATCTCCAATAAATCTTCTTTAATCAGATCCAAATTTTACCCTGATACACACAAAAATGAAGATTAACAGCATTGAGAATTACTACTTTGGTGGTTATTGCACTATATTCTGACCTACCTCGGCGACATCTAGTTGTCGAAAGTCGGATCTTAGAAACCAGCGCGACGCCTATCTGTCAGCTACCCTTAATTTCCTAGTGTTTCTTGTTGTTGTTGTCTATTTACATATGTACAGAGTGTTGCCAGTGCAAATTTTTTAAAACTGCTCAAATCTTCTTAATGTTTGGGAGTTTATAATGAAGATTATGCTCAAGTTAATTCCCAAAGGCGCAGTTAATTCGGAATTTGCGCTAGTGTATCAGCCGTATAACATAAGCATTATGAATCCGCTGAAAAATTCATCTCCGAATTCCAGCAAAGCGAAGCTGAAGGAAAATTTCAAAGAATACAAGAAAAATTATCACTTTTGATCTATCTTCCGCTTTTTCTTATCCGTATCCGTATCCGTATCCCTATCCCTATCCCTATCCCTATCCCTATCCCTATCCCTATCCCTATCCCTATCCCTATCCCTATCCCTATCCCTATCCCTATCCCTATCCCTATCCCTATCCCTATCCCTATCCCTATCCCTATCCCTATCCCTATCCCTATCCCTATCCCTATCCCTATCCCTATCCCTATCCCTATCCCTATCCCTATCCCTATCCCTATCCCTATCCCTATCCCTATCCCTATCCCTATCCCTATCCCTATCCCTATCCCTATCCCTATCCCTATCCCTATCCCTATCCCTATCCCTATCCCTATCCCTATCCCTATCCCTATCCCTATCCCTATCCCTATCCCTATCCCTATCCCTATCCCTATCCCTATCCCTATCCCTATCCCTATCCCTATCCCTATCCCTATCCCTATCCCTATCCCTATCCCTATCCCTATCCCTATCCCCATCCCCTTCCCTATTCATATCCCTAACCCTTATCCTCATCCTTATCCCTATTCCACCACCAAAACTTCCATAGAGTTTTATCTTAGCTCAGCCATGTTCTCTGATAGAGAACCCTGGGGCCTACCTTTCGGACTGAAGAAAATTACTCTATCTTCTGATCTCGGCTTGTGTTTGATGTCGCCAATAAAACGATTCTAAGCTCATGCTGCAAACCATTACTGTTAAATAGCTCGTAAACAGTTGAGCTAATAATGAAGCAACATTTATGCGTTGATTATTCCAGCTCATGAACTGTAAAATCCGCAAACATCCTTAATTCAGTTTCGCTGTTTACATAATTCAATGTACCATTCAACAAACTAAGCCTTTATGTCTGTATACGGTGTTAGTTTCAACCAATTAACCAGCGAGTCAAAGTCCTTTCTTTCTTTCAAAAGCCGACAGACAACACACGTTGCTCCTATGTTGCTCCCCTTTTTGTATGCGCTTTGTTACTAAAAATAAACTTTACCCCACATCGTCATACAAATAGACAGCTCAACCACAACGGGTGTTTACAGCACACCAACATGAGAAAAAAAAAATAAAAATTCTTTAAAAAAAAAAACGAAAGGAAAAACTGCAGAAAAACAAATAATGAAAATGGGGCAACGCACCGAGTCAATGTAAACAGGCAGCACAGAGTTGCTAGAGTCGGCATAAGGAACGAATGCGCCAGGCCGAAAGGCAAACGAATACTTGGCACACTCCAGCCATCCTAGAGCACATAAATGATGAGCGCAGAAAGAACTTTAACCTTTTACTCGTTGTGCTTTGGTGATTATAACTGCGAAACCGACTGACTTCCGCATTTACTTTTATACGCGAGAATCCATTTATGAGAGGTGTACAGTGGGTGAGAATAAAAAATGCGGTTGATGCAAAAAATATGGAGGGCGCAACGAGAAAATGTTGGAAAAGCAAAAAATAAACCTAAGTTAGATCCTTTAATATGTACGTCAGCGATTACAAGTACACTGCAGTATGCATTAACAAAAACTTATATAATATCCGTTTAATATGTGTCAGTGTGACAACGCTCTTCAATCACGACCACCTCAATACTTGCAATTCCGACACAGTTGTGTGCTGTTTTGCTTTGTTTGCCATTAATGTTTTAACGGCCACAGCCTAACCGAAGGCAAAGTCCTTAATCATTCTTCTGCACAATCTCGCACATTAATCATGTATGTGCAGAGAACTGCAAAAGTACATAAAAAGCGAGCGTTTGCTCACGCTCGATTTATTGAGTGAATGGTTGGTATTTTGTTTTTGTAATAAAAACAAAGAGCCCACCTTTTACTCGACTGAGCAAATGCTGGATGTATGAGGCCCAGTATTTCAGGCATAAAGAGGGTACTGCCCATTCAAAAGTGAACAGTTCAACAAATATAAAAAATCAAACCTCTCACATGCTCCCCTCCAAATCACTCCGACTTATCGATTTCTTTGCAGTGTAAAGTATTTTATAATAAAGTGGCAGTTGCCGATCTCTGTTAAGAATTTATTTACATGTTTATGGAGGATTGGTGAGAAAGGCAGCACTCTGTTATAAAGTTTACATAGTACAAATTACGGAAATTAATTATTGATAACTGCTTTGCTGATTTAATATAGTCATATTCAATGGGGTCCTTGTAAGGTACTTGGGCATAAATCAGTCGAAAGAAGGTAGCTAAAGTGAATTGACTATATTAAAGCTTAGTATAAAAATTTTAAAACATTCGATGGCTAGTTGTTTGGCCTATCGGATGGCTTCTGACATATTGAGGTTTCATATATCACATATCGAGGCGTCTCTGTTTGGCGATAGTAACACTTACGTGATAGGTTTCAGTCTAATTCGCCAACAGAAGGGACCACAAAATTCCGTAGAGTTGGTCACCTGTTGCCCACGATTAGCGTCCTAAAAATTGAAAAAAAAGATGTAAGTACCTTCAAAACAACAACACAAATTTTATAAAGTCATCAAAATGATAATAATATGACCCCGAAATGATTCTGAGATGACCTAAAATTTACCCCAAAAAAACCTCCGAGATGATCCTAAAAAGACCCCAATATGATCCCAAAATGACCCTAACACAACCCCAATATGATCTCAAATTACCCCAATATGACCCCCGAAATAATCCCAAAAATACACATTTCCTTTCCTTCTACTTTCCTTTCCTTTCCATTACTTTTCTTTCCTTTCCTTTAGATTTCCTTTCCTTTCCTTTCCTTTCCTTTCCTTTCCTTTCCTTTCCTTTCCTTTCCTTTCCTTTCCTTTCCTATCCCTTCCTTTCCTTTCCTATCCCTTCCCTTCCTTTCCTTTCCTTTCCTTTCCTTTCCTATCCCTTCCTTTCCTCCCCTTCTTTTCCTCTCCTTTCCATCCCTTATCTTTCCTTTTCTTTAATTTAATTTCCTTAACTTCTAACAAAAACAACATCCATAATCACGAATTTTGTGTATCATGCATACAAGATAGGTAATTTTTTTTCATAAAAACAGTGGTGGCGAACCCATTTGCAACCGATTATAAAGGCGAGTTTCAACCCTTAGTGTCTTTCAACTTTTTCACATTCACAATGTGTAAACTAGTGTGTAACTTCCACACTAGCATACTAACTTGTTACTTTTCAAAACTGAAATTTACATAAAAGTGTTGTTTACGAAAAACTTTCGCGTAAAATCAGCTGATAATATGCTTAAGACATATTTACATACATTTGTTAGAACATTAGCATTGCAAAGAAATTCACACTTTTTCTAATCTTTTTGTGTCAATGTCTGACACACTTAAACTACCAGCTGAAGGTGTTCGCTTGGAAAAAAGCGCAAAAAACAACAATAATGAAGAAGAAGAAGCATTGCCACACTTTTTCAAGTACGAAAACTATCGGCGAATGACAATTAAAAAAGTCTAAGTACGTACTTGAGGGAAATGAAAAAAAAAGATACACAAACTGTAAAGGTGCAACAACGCAACAAATGTTGGTGATTTGAGAAAGTACGAAAAGTCAAATGTTCGAGCGAATGTGGTGAATTTGATTTTTCAGTACAGACGAGCTTAAGATTTTTATATGATGTTCAAAAATATATTGGATACTAACTTTTTTATGACGCCATCTAACAGATTCAAAGCAACCACTCTGAAGCATGACTCATTAGCACTCATTTCATCATAACTTTTTTTCGGCGCCCCAATATGTGTGCCTTCAACAGCGCCGTCAGTCGGGCGCTTCTCATCAATTTACTACTAATTCGTTCAACTTTGCCGCAAAGCAACCTCAAACCTTTAATTTTTTTATTTTTATTTTGCTGTGTTGCAAATTTTGTTCATTTTGCCTTGTATTGCGCTTCTATTTAGTTGTCTACCTTTCTGTTTTTATTTTCATTGCTTTTGTAACCCTCACAGTTAAGCTTTAATTTGACGTTTTAATTGTAAATCTGAACTTATTTGAACTTTTACTTGTAAAAATCGTTGAATTAAATGGTTTGAAATCGAAAATTAAATCAATCCAACTGACTGTGTTTTAAGTCCAGTAGTTGATTTGCCGCTGACGGGTGATGTACCTATTCTTCGATTTGTATGAGTTTACAAGTTAGTTTAACGGTTTATTTTAAGCTTGATTTAACGGTTGCGAAGTGAAAATGTTTTATTGTGCAAGTTGAATTTGAAACTTTAAGTGAAAACCTTTAGTGCTTTGAATAGTTTTATAATCAACGATATGACTAGTTTTCTGTATAATAAAATGTGGAACATGACGGTAAATACTTGTTAAAGTTTTTAGCCATCTAGGCATTCCATTCACAGAAAAAAACCGCAATGCACAATATTCTCAAATCGCAAATCTCTGCCATAAACTCAATTTTAATGTCAATACAGCTGGCAACCCTTGCTTTCTACCAACCATAAAAAAAAGCCTTATTTCAAGGAAAAATTTTCCTTATTTAGCCTCAAAGACATGGCTTCCTTAACATAAGTAAAATATTTTACCCAGTGTAAGAAAACCCTTTCTGCTTACTTTGAGTACTTATTTCTTTGTTCTTACTTGTAGGCAGGAAATCTCTTACTTATATTGAGAATTTAAGGTGTTCTGAGTTCGATTCTCGGTGGAGCAAAATCTTTTTTTATTTTTTATTTTTTTTATATAACAAAGCAAAAAAAATAATTTTTCAGAGCTCTTATATTGACTTCACCGAGAATAGAAGTCAGGTGTCTTGAACGCTCAACCTAGGTGTCTACGATGGCGCTATCGTATACTTATGCTTGCTTGAGGAAATTATTACTTGTATTGAGGAAAATTTTACTTGTATTGAGGAAATTGTTACTTGTATTGAGGAAATTGTTACTTGTATTGAGGAAACTATTGCTTGTATTGAGGAAACTGAGTTCTTAAAGCTAAGGACAATATTAACTTAAATTGAGGAAAAAAGTCTTTACATTAGGGATACTTTTTCTTATATTAAGTAAATCGAAATAAGGAAACTGGTTCGTTCTTTCAAGAAAATGATTTTTTCTGAGTGCAGTACCTTCGCTGTTGGATTGAATGCATTAAGGAAATTATTACTTGTTTTGAGGAAATTTTTACTTGTATTGAGGAAATTATTACTTATATTGAGGAAATTTTTCCTTGTATTGAGGAAATTATTACTTGTATTGAGGAAATTTTCACTTGTATTGAGGAAATTTTCACTTGTATTGAGGAAATTTTCACTTGTATTGAGGAAATTGAGTTCTTGAAGCTAAGAACAACATTAACTTAAATTGAGGAAACAAGTTTTAAAATTAGGGATATTTTTTCTTATATTAAGTAAATCGAAATAAGGAAACTGGTTCGTTGTTTCAAGGAAATGCTTTTTTCTGAGTGTATACTTAAATGGGCTTAAAACGATCTCTGGGCACAATCATGCGAGCCTCTTTTTATAGTGGGGTTGTATAGATAAGATTCAAGCCTATCACAGAATCCAGATTAATTTCGAGCTCCTCAAAGGTATTCCTTTATTTAGTAGTAAATACTCTTAACTTTTTATTGCAATTTTACGACGATAATATTCTTCATTTAGAAAATCTGCAGATGCATTTTTCGAAAACTCCATAATTTACCTATCCCAGCATTTGATTCAGGAAAGGCTCTCCATCATTTGAAAATGTATTGATCTTATGTTGAGATTTTAATAGGTACATAGGTATGCATTAACAAACTCTTATTTGGATTCGAAATGAATTACAGAAAGTGCAAATAATCTGAAATCACTCATGCGCTTCGACTACGATAATTTTACATACGCTTGAAGTAAGAATCACAGAAAGAAGTATAGATAGATATAAAAAGTCAATTATAACAAAAGCACGCACATGCGAGCAAAAAATAAAAACGATTGATTGGATATATCTCTTCATATATGATTCACTGCATACGCTTATTGGAACTGAAAATTGTGGAATAAAAATGAAAAAAAAAAATAAGAAGGGAAATAGCACTGAATAAAACATATGAATTCACGTACATATGCATGTTTCGAGGATGTCGGCTTATTGGAAAATGTTGAATTTTTTTCACGCTACAATAAACGAACACCTGCAGTTTGATGAACAAAAAGTACGCAATAAAAGTCATTATGAGTTATGGAGGACTCACAGCAAGTAGTTTTCAAAATGAACCAAAAACTTGTTTTTGATTACACAAACAATGTGTGAATGCGGGACCCAACGTAAACCACAGACGCAGTAAATTAGCAGGGTATGCGAAAGGCATGTTTCCGGTTTCCGGTGCATAACTGTGGCAGTAGGGATCGTACAAATACAAAACAAAATACTTCAATTGCATGGTGTATATGTATATGATTTTCAAGTACTTGCATATGTTTGTATGGCCAAACTATCTGCATGTGCTATATTGTCTGTTCATGGCTTATAGCTCAGTGGTTGCTTGCTTGATTACTTCTTTTCGTTCCGCTTGACTGTCAGTTTCGTTAGCTGACAGGTTGGCCTGGTTTGTGTCACATCTGTTGGGCGAACAAGCAGGTCATCGTGTTGGCAGTTTATGCTGAGTGAAAAAGCAAAAATAAATAAATATTCCATCAACATATGAGAGACGAAGTTAGGGAGCGATGTGTAATATTTACATGTGTGGCATTATGGATGAGCTATATACACATTCAACTTTGTTTAGGATCAGTATTTACATATGTTTTTTTGCGTTGATTCTTTGCTTTTTAACGTTTTGAGCGTACTGTCTATCATATCGAAGGTTACGTGATAGATCTTTTATAAAAAGATTTTTTTTTTTTCAAATTCACGTTCCACCCTAATATCTCCAATCATAACAAGTCATAATTCACAAACGCCCGCAACATATTTTTAGCAGCTCATCATACTTTTTTTTCACTGTTCTCAATTTTTTTCCCTCTAACTTTTGTTGTCGTTCGTTTTCTTTTTAAAGTTTGGGAGTTTCTGATTTTCGGTAGAAATCAACAAAGGGAAAAAAGTGTAAATAGCCCACACAGCTGCTGCTCATCAGATTGAGCAGAATGTCGAAAACAGAAATGTATGCATATGTGATGGCATAAGGAACCTAACGGTACTTCAGTACCGATGTAAAGATCGACATTTATTTTGGGTAACACTGAAAGTAACAGTCTTTAGCAGTGGTAAAACCCCGGGTGGTTCCACTGCGTAGTAATCCATGGTGATGTCCTGGGGTTTCTGCTCTGAGAAGTGACTGTCTTGGGAACCTATGGTCCCTCAACTATCTAAGCGATTTCGGCCGTTGCGTATCAAAGGACGTCATCCCTTTTTAAAGATGTTTTAAAGCTAAAAAAAAGGGATTTGAAAACACCAAGGGAGGGCAAGTCTTCGTCCATCTGCTTTTCCGTCATTTGAATCAAATTTGAAAAAAAAAACAAAAAAATTATGAGATAGGACGTTTTTAAAAAAAAATCTTGAAATAGGGTGATCTTCCACTCAGTCGTCGAAACATTGTTCAAACTTATTCTGAGAGAACGAAATCCAAGCTGAGTCTAGTGTTGAGTTCAGTTCGACTCAATTTTAACAGATCGTTGAAAAAAGCAACTCGAAGTTATGCAACCAAAATGGGAGGGTTAAACTCCAATCTCAAACGAAAACCCGGCCTTCAGTACCACTATTCGTAATCCATTCACTTGCATTTACTGCTTTCTATGAACTACATCTTTCATACATGACTTTAACAAGAGCTTAAATTAAGCTTCAAAGTGACAAAGTCAAAATTTGTAAAACTAACGGTTATTTCTTTACACTCATTACAATTTACACATTTATGTTACGAAGAAATGGGCTCATGCCAATTATGGTAACATTGTACCGTTATGTAGTAAGCCTACAACTACTTAATAGTGGGTTCGAAGCTATTTCTAGCCAAACGTTGATTACTGTTGCATACTATGAATGTTAGAAACGACCAACAAAATACGCCCTACCCAACCAGACGACAATTGTCGGCGAAGCAAGAAATATACTGCAAAAGTGTTTGTGTGTTTGGAAATAGACTGCGGAGGAAGGCAATATAGGCTGAAGCACTTAATCAACACCGGTAAACACTTACGGTACATTGAAAAGGGTGTGTTTCAGTGTTTTTAAGTTATTTCAGTGATGCCGCTGTGTTTAAACGACTTTGGCTAAAAAATACATCAATCGTTGTTGTGTACATGGTTGCTAATTTGCGTATTCGCTGTCATTTTGCATTAGCTTACAATTTGAATTTGGCCTGCATTTAAGCTTTGTCGTTTGCTTGTCTGCTTCTTCATTTCACAAAATGGGTCTAATACGCTGAGTAAATGCAAACTTATGCAGCCAAGTTTGAAAGCTTTTGTATGTATGCTAATTGTCAAAGTGACAGCGCTGGTAAACTGTCAAAGCAAATACGCACTTTGTATAAAATCATTTGGCATGCACGCAAACTTTTATGCCGGTCTTTCGTTAGAACGGCCGGCCTATAAATGCATGCAATTTATTTATTTGATGTAGCAGGAAATGCGCAGGCGCAAGCGGATATACATACATATGTATGTTCGTTAGATGACAGCTGTTTATGTCAGTTTTTGCGCTTTTAAATTTGTGTGCGAAATTTGCATAATTTTCAAATGAAATGTGTCCACAAAGGAAGTTAAGTTTTAGATTGGCGAATTATGTCAATTGCGTTGTGGTAATAAGGAAGTTTTAATTTGTTGCGCGAAAAGTAGAAAGAACATAGAGTATTTGAAGACGATGTCAATAAATTTGTCTTAGATTAGAGAAGAGTTCTAAGAAGGGTGTACCAATGTTGCTTCAACAATACCCATGAATACAACCAATTTGATTTATCGGAATCAGTACGTCTTCTAAGTTTATTCTTGTCCTTGGGATAATTGACGGTATGCAGAATAGTGCCCTTATAGTCCCCTTGTTAATACTTCGAAAAAGTCGAATAAATAATAATCTGCCATAGTCATTTCGAGTATGACTATGCTCAAATAACTTTAATAACAGAACATTTTTATTTGATTCTCATTAATCTTTTTCTTTAAAATTTAAAAATTATCATAATAATTAATTTACCCACTCTCTTTTTCTATTCAGGTACGTATCATTCATTTTAATCTATTACTAAGCTTTAACAGATTTTTCAGAGTAAGTATAAACCAGATTTAAGTGATTTTTAGAGTCTCGACTACCGAACTGCCTATTTTCTCATAGTTACATTTGTTGAATCTTTTGTCCCCTTTTTTTTTGCTCAAGCTTCATCTGAAAACTTTCTCATGCTCGCTGCGTTAATTACATTTTAATTGTTTTTTGATTATTTGCTAAATAATTGCCTAAACCACATGGATGATATTAGACTGAACAAAGCTCGTGAACTTTTCCCTGCTAGACAGTGCTTTGACATTCAGTCAACTTTGTAATGTTGCCTTTGAAAACGTGATAGAAAGATAGAAAGTCCTGATGTAAATATCAGCTGTTTTATATTTACATCACGATTTCCCATCACGTTCTCAAAGGCAACATTCAAAAGCTGATTAAATGTCAAAGCACTGTCTGGCAGGGTTGGTTTTTGGTGTCAATTGAAAACATTTTCTGTCAGAGTAAAATGAGGTGAACAAATTTCCTATGGTGTACAAATATTTTCCATTTTGTTATGCCAATCGAAAAGGTAAATTTTGACAGTAGTAAATTTTGACGTATGGAAAAAGAACGCTCAAAAGCAAATATTATCTGAATAAATTTGCAATTTAAATGGTTTTCAGCCTTTATGATGTTTTTTTTTTTTGGCATTATCTTATGTTTTAGCGTTTAATAATGCGTGTGAACATAAATTTATGCGAAATAATATGAATGTCACCAGCACATGCATGCCTGTGTTCACATTATTGATTGTCAAAATTTGATTGCAAATTCGGACGTTCATATTCACCACGATAAATGTCAGAATTTACCATCGCTCTGTCAAAATTTACGATTTTCAACTATTTACAGGGTGGAATCGGCCCATCAGCTGATGGTACTTTTTTTGCGCGATATCTGAGCTGAAATACACGTTCGTAATTTCGCGTAATTTTGTTATATGTATGTATCCATTATAAATTCTCAATATCCAAACATGTGTGCCCTGTAAATATTTAAAAGAAAAAAATATTAAAAAGTTAATGTCAACATCTTACCTTCACAATTCTTTGCAAATTTGATTAATATTTTTTATGTGTTTTCTTCAAACAAACTATTTCTTTCGTTCTTATAAGAATTAAACTATTTTTAAGTCAGTTAAATAAAAATAGTAATTTCCTGCTATCAGCAATTTATTTTTATCTGAACTCTGCAAGTTTTGCATTCCCTCTTGAACTGCCAAGCAAAGAATTAGAATGAAAAATGTCATCAGCCCTTGACAGCATTCCGCGTGGCCTCATTATCAACGCATTTCAGACACTTTTTGCTCTTATATATACATATGTAATTAAAATTTTTTTGCCACAGGAACTCAAAATATTCCACTAAAAAAATAAATAGGAATTAAAGCTGATAAAAAAAATTAAATTGACAGGTAGTGTTGCCAACTTTTTTACCTACGACTGTCACTGAGTATAGTAATTAAGAACTTATATGTATTCTTCCATTATAATTTAATTGAAAATCATATTAATAAATGTGCCTTAATTGCGGCCTTGAGTTTAATAGCCACAAATTATAGCTACAAAAAATTCATTGTGTACGAGCCTGCATACCACCTTTAACAAAAAATGACACATGACAGTAAATTATTCCCTAGATATTTTTTTTGTAGAAGGTGTAATCACGCACCGTGAATGACATGATTTGCGATCATCAATTTGGAGTAATTCAATTAAATTTTGTTTGCAATTTTTTTTTTATTTTTTATAACAAAAAAAAAGTTGATACAAATCAACGAAATTATGCAAATTATTTTTCCACAATCATCATTTGTTGAATGTTGGCGTGAGAATTTCGTGTTGGTTAGATAACAAAACATGTCAGCGGCGCTTCACGTGCCACACGCAGCCGGAAGTTTGTGGTTGCTTTTAAACTAATTACTTTGTGGAATCTGTAAATTATATTTATATTTGACTTGAAAAAGCATAAAAAATTACAGTAAATATTTTTGCGAAATGAAATTTAAAATTTATTGAGCCCTATTCCAAAGAAAATTTCGCGCGGAATTTTTTCGCACTGCATTGTTAATAGAAGGTCGTTGTGAATTTTTGCACTTCTTAAATAGCCTTCATGCCAGTGATGCCAGATAAATTTCGTTACACTTCCAACATCAATGGGAAAAATTCGATAAGATTTCCACATTTTAAATAAAAAAAATTTATTTTTCCCTTTAACAAAATTTTGTATGGAAGAAAATTTTTAAAAAAATCTGGGAAATCTGGGATTTTGAGCTACTTCCAGCTTGCACATTAGTGCGGTGAAATTGACCGGCCTACAAATCTGCGTACTCAGAAATTCGCTAGAAACTCTGCCAAAAAAGTTTAAAATTTTGATTGTACTGTGAGCCACTGTACATAAAAAAAAAAATTCTGACGTGTTCATGAAAATCGCCGATACACGTGTATTTTTATTTTTGGTCCCCTTTCCGAAAAAGTCTATTTGGTTCATAGGACAGAATGTGTGTAGAAGAGTGTTATCTCTCAAACACAAGTCTAAAGGACGCATCATACCACACGAGCTGCTCGTTTGTCTTCAGTGCGCCCCCATGAGGTTTGCCACATTTTGCGGTTTTTCATTCATACATTCTTCTTTTCTTTTGATTTGCTTATGCATTCCATTCTCCGTTTGCCAAGCACAAAGTTACACCTGAGTGATTTGCTGGCAATGAGCTCAAATCCACCCTTGAAACACACGTTAGCTTTTGCACTTTCCAGCGGGCGCTTAAGTTTGCTTAGAACATTATGAATGTTAAGTTGAATTGTGTTTCACCTTACCTGCCTTTGGTCAGTGGTGCCAGCTCATTGCTCAATATTGTTAACACCACTTATACGCCCACTGGTGCCACCTTTCTATAATCCTTGTTAGCCCACCCTCTAATCAACAGTGCATTCAAAGCAAGGGTCGGCATTTCATAGCTTAATTGATTATGCCTCGCTTCTACAAACATTTTACGCTCTTCACATCAATCGTTGTTGAGACCAGTCTTGCCAGTTTTGGAGATTTATCCCCTTTTTGGGGATTTTTCGACTGAAAAGGATAAAGGGAATTTTTTCGCAAAATATTAAACGTATAACTTTCGCTCACTGCTCTTTAGTTGAAGGATTTAAAAAAAATCGTCTATAAAAAAATTCGAACAAAAAGGGATGTTTGGTATATATATGAGGGATTCTTATATCTCTGTTACAGACAGCACTGGTTGTGACCGAAAAAGCAATTACTCGTTAATGACTGATATAAAAATTCTGTTCTCCACACCCCCTTAGCGCTTTTACTCTCCCAATATACCCCCCATATTTTAGTTGCCAACCCTTGCTTCAAGGAGTTCAAACAAAAAATTGTCGCAAAAGGTATTTATTGTATATATTTGAGGGTTTTTTATAGCTCGGTTAGTAGTAACACTGGTTGAGCGCAATCAATCTCCCAATACACCCCCACATTTCATTTTGCCGACCCTTGTTTTGAAGAGTTCATTGACATTTGGGGAAAAATGCAAAAGTTTGTGTTGTTGTTGTTGTTGTCCTATGATTGCAGGTGTGCTAACTGTGGTTTATTACTTTAACCATTTCATTGTTGGTTGCACACTACACGAACCAATTGACAAACTTACACACAGTCGACTAATTTTTAGAAAATTTTTTTTTTTTGTTATTTTGCATTCTCTTGAAACAAATGCGATTTCCTGTTGCTTAACACTGAACTTCAGCTGTGGCTGAGTTCATGTGACAGGCGAGTAATTTACCAAATTGCCGGTCATGTGTTGTTGATGTGGGATTCGGAGCATTACATTGAACTTCACCTTAAAAGGCACATGTGGAGTTGTACACAAAGGGTTGTTTTTCCAGAACTTGGCGTGTTATGAAGTAATTTGTGTTTGGGCAGACAATGTTAAGCAAAAAAGGTATGCTGATGATACTCTCACATTCAAAACATACTTACTTTGTGATGTATGATGTGGAGTTTGAGGTTAAGTACTTTAAAGTCGACATTTAAATGCTTTAAATAATGGCAGAGAAATATTTTTGGAATTTCGTTTTTTTATAGCCTTAAACAGTTCTCAAAACAAAACTCTAGCGCCTTAATAAAGCATTCGCATATGAAAAATATCTAAATTGAAAAAAGAATAAAAGAAAAAGTAAAAAAAAAATGCGCCTAAAAGTATGCAACATTTTTTTGCACTCCCGTCTGTAAATAAACGTTTAAGCGTTCTAAAATGCAAATCGTATCTTTTAGTATGAACTGCCTTTAATTCCGTCTACATATTCAATTCTTACTTACCTTTCAACATGTCCAAAAAAATATCTACTAAAAATAATAAGCGCCTAAAAGTATGCAACATTTTTTGCTTTCCGTCTAACTAAACGGCGATGCGAACAGTTCGTTACTAAGTGCAAAGCATCTCAATATTTCTAGTATGACTTGTCTTTAAATCAGTGCAGTTCTTACTTACTCTTCAACATTTCTCGTTTTCCTCAACATTTTCTTCTAACTAAAGCATACTTTTAGGCTTTAAAGCTCCTTAACCATAATATGCACGCGCTAAGACGGAAACGCAAGCTAGCCAGGAAGTAGATAACGGTTGTGTAGACGTCAGGCTGACTCTTGAACGACATGAAATGCAAAAAATTGCTTTCCTTTTTGCAGAAAAATAAGTGAAAGAGCAGTTTTGGTATTCAAAGGCTTTGAATGTCGTTAGTGTGCAATGAATGCAAATGAGAGAAGACGATAAAAATCACAAAAGAATATTTCGTGAGAATATTTTATTGGAATGAAAGAAAATGGAAGAAAGCAACACAGGGAAAAACGAAAAAAAGTAATATTTTTTGAAATTTTCCCATTTGCCTTTTAATATCTAAAACTAATTTTATCTTTCTATTTCCATATTCCAGCCAAAAAAAATTTATTTTTTGACCCACCCTAATACATATATTTTATGAAAATCTAAGTTATTAAAAAATAACAAAACTCTCATCCAAAAAAATACTTTTTCTACATGACCTAATTTTCCCATATACAAATTTTGAATAAATGTTAAAAATAATATCAGAAATCACTCATGTGTTGAAAATATGGTCAAATTCTGAAATTAGCAACGATCACGCTCAATTTCGAACAATGAAAAGTGACAGCGTTGCGAAATTAAGCGACACGAAATGCTAAGAGTCAACTGTTTGGGATATTTTACAACGACGAAAATAAATCAATGAAAATGGATAATTGATTTTGGTGGCAATCTTTAGTAAGCGAGTAGAAAAAAAATATTTTTTAAGCAATAAAAGGCCGGGTCCCTGAAAAAATTAAAAGCACTTTTGTACAAATTTTAAATATATTCATTTCAACGTTGAAGTAACACCACTTTGGTTCACGTATTATTAAAGAGATTTTTTGTGTTTTTTTTTTAATATTTTCTGAAAATCTTGTGGCCAATATTTGGCTTGAAAATGTATGTCAACTTTTTTTTTTATAAAAATTCGGTTTGAATCTAGTTATTCCAACGATCGAGTTGGTTTTATCCTTTCGCATGCTTTTTAGAGTTTTTTTCAAATATTTTTTTTTCAACTGCGCTCCAATAGATTTCAGCTTTTGCCAGAAAAAAGAAAATTTACTTAATTCATGAACTCTTAAAATAGAATTGGCAAAATTTTGCAAAACAGAAAATGGCTATATAAAAGTAAAAGTGTGACGAATGAAAGCAAGAGTGCAAAGTGGCAGCGAATTGATGACAGCCAAAATGGTAGGATGAATGAAATATAGCAGAAAAAACGATTGAAATGAACAACACGCCGGACAAGGTTACATGTTTCAAACAGTTATATCTGATGAGTCCACTTGGAAGAGTTTTATTCAGATTTCGGTTAGTTTTGGTCATAATAACCTCGAATACAATATTTTCTTTGCCCAAAATGTGAATATGGGGGAGCTTGGGGTCTAGGCATCAACTTTTATGATTATTCACCAAATTTGGTGAATTTTCGAAAAAAAAAAAATATGGTGGATGTATGGGAAAAACCAACAAAATCCATTAAAAAGTGCGGAAATGACCTCTGTTGGCCCTCAATTGATCAAATTAGTGCCAGAAATGGATTCATCTATCCCGACACCCCCATACACACATTTTGGTTAGTTTTCAATACCTTTTGAAAAAAAGGAGGATAGAAAAAATTAGTATCTGGCAATTTTCTTGAGACCTATGGTTTCTTGGACACATTTTTTTTTACCCAACTTTATTTTTGAGAAGGAGAATAAATATCTGATAATTGAACAATAATGTGAATGATGCTGCTAAAAATCTTTACTGCAAAAGCTTTAATAAACTACCATTATCTAATAAAGCTTACACTTGAGCTAAACTTGCCAAATTAATAATTAAAATACAAACGAAACAAATAAATGAGACGTCAATAACAATTACGAACTGATTAATGTTATTAAAGCACGACAAAACAATTAACGACTACGGTAAAAAGTCAAGGCAAGCCAACATGACATTGACTTAACTAAGCGTACAAACTTGAGAAGCAAAGAATACGGTACTCTTTGTATGAAGCCAACAATTTTTGCGGTAGTAGAGTGGCAGCTTAATCAATCGTTGTGCTGTACAGGCGCTCAATTTCAGAGGTTGTAAGGTAGATGTGTTAAAAATATGACATAACCAACATACGATACAGGGCGCAACGGCAAACCTGTTTGACAGTAAGACACGACTTAAGTTTTTCAAACGAGTTAAACGAATTATAATTTTATTTATTAATCATATTTTTTTGTTTTTTTTTCAAAGTTTTTGTTATGCAAAATTATTTTTAAAAAGTAAAAAAAAAAAAAGATAAAGCTAAAGATTTGATATTGAAAACAAAACATAAATTTGTAGGTGGCGCTGCAATCGCTCAATGTCTGCTATGGATATCGCTAGGTGTGTTCTGCTAGATGTTTTCTCAAAAGTTTAGGATATGAGCAGCAAAAAATACATTAAATTGATGATGCTTCTGCTGGCCTATGAACCCTTGTCCTTCATCGAAATTACAGTGTAGACGAAACCCAGAAAACGAGGTTATTTCATAACTAATTAAACATGAATGAGTTTTTCAACTGTCTATTTTCATTGCTTTTGAGCTACATAATTCTAAATAAGTGAATTCAGTTTGAAAGAGCTGCCTTTTCCTCCTAACAAAGTGGGCTATTCTAATTGTGACTAATTAAGCACACAGAAGCAATGACCAGTCAACTGAAAGCTAACGAAAGATCGGAAAGTTGAGGCAATTTTTTTTATCAACAAAATTAGGCTGTTTCTTGCTTACGTAAAATTTAATTCTATTTGAATTGAAAGCAGCACAAAAATTCATTTATCAGCGACGTACTAAATTCTTTAAGCATGATTCATGAATGAGTGCTAAATTGTATAGGCAGTAATTGAATAGTGAGAGGAAGGTAGTTTGTTCAAGAAGTGTGCGTAAACATTCACGAAAAAGGAGAAAAAAAGAGGAAAGGGAAAGTTTGCTAGGAAAGTAGTGCAGTTATGCGTGATAAATCAAACTGCCGTTAGATAATTGCCTGCGAATCACGAACATAGTTCATTAAAATTCAATCATACTAAAACAGTCTACAGAAATTTGAAAAAAGAGAGGAAGATACCCCAATCGTCGATATATAACGCAAATTTCTCGGAGCTTTTCCTTTGGAAGTAAGCTCTCTTTTGCAAAGTTCCCACGCAGGCACCTTTATATGAGTCATAAGAAAGAATCGTGAATGACTCCTAATCCGATGAATTTGAATATCTTTTGACTCTTTTTAAATTAACTACGGGGTCTTTTTGGACTCGTATTGGAATCTTTGATTGGGGCTTTTTAGACAGTCTTCTTTAAATCTTATTGGAGAATTTTACTTATTAGTGCTTTTCTCACGCTTTTCGGCGTATTTTTTTTACTAATTTTTGGAGCTTTTTATCGATGATTTCTAAAGCCTTTTTTAGCCTTTTTTGGAACTATTTTGATGCTTTTTTGGAGCTTTTTTGATGTTTTGTTTGGGGGTTTTTTTTACTATTAACTCTTTTATTAATGCTTGTCTAAAGTTACTTTTACATTTTTTGAGTATTTTTAGAGCTTTTTATTGAGGTTTTCTTTAACTTTTTTTGAGTCTTTTCTGACTCTTTTTAGGCCTATTTTTTCCTATAGTAACCCTGCAGCGAAAGCAACTATGTAGTTGAAAACTACTTTACAACTAGTTGATGCACCCAACTAGTCAGTGGTTTGTTTTTTTTTTTTCATATAAGCACTGGTATTGTTACGATGTCCTACGCAATGTCAATTGTCAGATTTCGACCTGAACATACCAGTCATCTACTAGTCATGATATACTAGAATTATACTAGTTGTAAAATACCGGTCCCATACTAGTTTAACCTGGACTACTATGAAATATACTAGTCCCATACTAGTCCAAAAATCATTGCACCTGGACTAGTATGATTTCAACCAGAATTTTCATGACCCTTTATTTTATCATATGCCTTTATTTTCATGTTTATTCTTAGGACTATTTGTATTTACCTTATCACGAAAAAGCATCTGTGAATTATAAGAGAAAAAAGAAGCAAACGAAACGAATGAATTTTGTATTTTTTTACTGGTATGATATCATCCAGAAAAATCTAGTTGTGTCTAGTATGAAGTGGATATTTCCTGACTAGTTTGAGCTATGCCAGAAAATTATGGAAAATATGAAAAATATTTTTCTGACTAGTTTGAGGTTTCCTGCAGGGATATTTTGACGTTTAAATTGTATCTTGACCACCTCGTCTTTTGCAAAAAAGGCAACTCCGACCTTAATTTTCTCTTATCAACATACTGCCACACCTGATAACCTTGAATTGAATATCAATTGTAAAATTAAAATGATATCATGTTGTGATATTTTGCTATATCTTATCGCTAATTTATAAATTTTCAATGTTTACAAACAGCTATGTATATCAAGCTATTTGTTGTAGTATACATTTCAGAGTATAATCTTCTTATAACTTGATTATTAGCAATATATTTCTTTTGAGAATTGTACAAAGAAGTATCTTTGCTGATAGTTTCAAAAGTAGAACATCGATATTATCGACGGCGGATGATATAAGAATAAAATAAGCGACTTAAGGTGTAAACAGACCTTTAGGTTATACCTACAAATATTAAATATTAAATCTCAAATCATTATTCTTCCATTTAAGTATACGTAGAACTTTTATCGGACTTAGGATCACGGCTATCGGATGAAGTGTTTTTCAAAACTAGAGTTTTTGTAGAGCATTAAGGTCATATTAGCCCTATCGCGACCAATCGTCGGTTTATGTAAAGGACCGTCGATCTATGCAGACTTGATTTAAACAGGTTTTATGCAATTTTAATTCTATTCTTAAAACTCAAACTTTAAACTTAATTAGCTAATTTTTTGTTTGTTTTGTGTGCGATTAAATCTGTTTTTATTGTAGTTTTTCGCAACAATCTATATTTTGCTGGCAACTTAAATAATTTATCAGGCAAACAAACATATTTCGTTACGCCGACTCTACAGCCTATCACAGCCCACACACATCCGAAATTTATATGTTGACCATGCAGACTGGTTTCCAGACAACTTGTGTTGGTTGGCATTATTTTGTAATGCGAAGTATTTTAATAGTTTCGACTAGCCAAGCAATTTTCGTAAGGCGACATAAATTTGTGTATTGGAATAACTTTTTTTTAGAATTTATGTGTATCGAGAGATATAAAAAATAGTATTTTATTATATAAAAGCACATAATCGGTAGTCTAAAAGGTTATGGGCCAGAGAGGTCATTACAGATGTGAAAATTTGAATTAAAATAGATGACGCGGGAGTCGCTATATTTAAAAAATCCGTATTTATGGCCCGATTTTATTTATTATTTAGTGTGCTGCAAAAAATTAACCCTATAGGTGGCGCTGGAGTCGAGATATTGGGCAAACGTACGTACGGTACGTTTTTATAAGTTTCCAGACAAAGTCGCTGACATCTGTTAGTAACAAATATAAACATTTAGAGGGCTCTTATTTTCACTTATTTTATAAAAACGCCATAATTCATTTCAGACAAACGTCTAATAATAAAAACGAAAAACTCTAAGCTCTACAAAAGTACAAAAGGGCAGCATTTTAATATTTCATAACATAAAAAGTGAAGTCTCTCTATTCATTCATTTGCTATCACAATATCGTAATTTTGCAATTTTTCCCTTTCATTATTTGTTCGATTGAATTACAGTGACAGTATTTATTTATGGTACGCTTGCAATCAATTTACACAATTGAGGTACCTATATCTCATATAGCACGGACGCAACAACAAAAGGCGTTGAAGTGAAAGAAAAAAAGTGCTGCTAGGCACAAGCAATGTAAATTGAGAAAGTAATATGAGCGTAAAATGTCAATGCATTTTTTATTTACTTAATGGATTTGTTGTCAACTATTCGATTGCAATAATTGAGTTTTTATATATTGAACAAAGAGTATGGAAACTCATATTTGGATTGCATATGCTATATAATTCAATTCTTGTGACTGTACTGAAGTGATGTGTGGAACCTTAGAGGGTGTTTTTTCAAGAAACAAAAAATGTGTCGAATAAAATACGTCTTCAAACTTTAAAACAATGAACACTGTAGGTCCGAGCATCCTTATCTCAAAATTAAGGTAGTTGGGGTTTTTATTAACAAAGTTTGGTTCGATTCTATTCAGCGATATGTTAAACAAGTCCAAACATACTTCCACAAATATATGGACTTGTGCAGATCTGCGGCAAAAATGAAAAACAAAAAAAAAAAAATTGCTCCAAAAATAAATTGGAGATGGCCACAGAACAGTTACTAAACGTTCCATTATATATTTTATAGTTTCATTCGATTCTTTCCAGCGCTATGGTATTCAGGTCAAAACATACTTCCCCAAAAATATTAGACTAGGTGAACTTGTGCACATCTTCAGCGAAAAAAACCAAAAAAAAAAAAATTGTTCCAAAAATAGTTTGAAGATGGTGTCACAGAAGGGTTATAAAACGTTCCAAAAATTGCCACACTATTACCATAGCATTTTGTAAAACCCTTTAATGACACATTTACGCCATTCATCAACCTGATTCTTACATTTCACTCAAGCCAATCATCAGTCTATCTATTATTATCATCAACTTCATGGGTAATTATTGCTGTAAACATCAAAAGGCACAACGCCTGCATTCCATTGAATGATGATCTACTCGTGTCTGGAATAACAACAAAATTCCATAAAAGCAAGTCAGCAGCAACATCTAACGAGTACAAAAGTCATTTCAGAATAACCGCAGATCTATACATAGAAACATATTTTTCTCTGTAACTGTGTGATTATAATTAAAATCCCTTGTTCCAGTCACACATCGCATAGTGTTAAGGGAATTTTGTTTTTCCTACATATTACAGTAAATTTAATTGTTGGGTTTTTTGTGCTCACATACCCCTCTCCACACACACACATGTTTAATAGTCAGTCAATTTTACAATCTACTCATGCCGAAGCAGTGAGATCACTCAGATATGCGCGATCAGCAGCCAGCCCTACCAAGCTGCAACTTATTACATAGTAAGATCTTCTGCAGCTCGGCTGCGACTCCTGCTGCTGTGTAATGGCCAGTCAAAGATCACACGATATGAATATGAAGGCAACCAAGTAGTCTGTATAAAACAATGGCAGCCGCCAAACAAGCGGACTGTGTTCGAAATTGCTTTTTTTGTTTACCGATCGTGCTCACATGAACAGCACAGCAGTTGGGCCTTGCGGGATATTCGACGAATTACCTACATATAGTAGAAGAAAAGTGTATATGAAAGGGGAATGTGATATATGCATGCTAAAGGGATTGTTCCAGCTCAAATTGTTCGATGTTAGTGATAAACAAAAATTGTGTGTAATAGAAATTAATAAATTTTTGCAGCATATAGACCATGTTTTGTGAATGTAAAAATTGTTAGGAGTTCTCCCAATGGAACCTTATTATAAAATTTATTTTTTAATTGCGTAAAAGAGTTTTAAAATTGATTAAAATAGCAGTTTCACAGTATTGTTCGATTTGTAATGGAACTTAACCTTTCATATGCTTATTTTGTTTTCTTGAAAAGCAGCTAGAAAAGTTGTGTAAGCAATTACAAAATGCTTACATATAAAATATGCTGAAATTTGCCAGACCAGCAACATTGTGCTCATACGATTTCAGCGATCAACTATTGCACGAATGCCGTCCTTAGGGCATGAAGCACTAGCTAAGTCTTGAAATAGTCCTCATTACATATGGAAATATTCGCATGCATGCAAAACACATTGGGAACTTTGTGAGTGGATTTACATGACTCTGATTTCAATTGAAACAAATCGTCTGGATTATTTGAGGGCTGCATGGCTTCTATTTGTTGTTTCAAAGAAATAATATTGTGTTGAAAGGAGAAGTGGTATAAAATTGATTAGCATTTGTTTTGCATACCCTTTTTATTTTTTTTTTTTTTTTCCATTTTTTTTTTTTTTTGGCAACATTGTAAGCAGCACTTGGGTAGTGGTGGTAAATAAATATGAGCACCAAAAACGATTGAAATTTCAGACAACAGCAAGACAGTCAATTAAAATTTAAGAATATACCTAATCACTGTAAATTTACGCAAAAAGTTTACAGTGTATCCTGCTAACCAGTAGCGGAGAAATAACTGGGAAAACACTGGGTAGCGCTAACTAAAAAGCGGGATAAACAAGTAGGCAATTTTTTGTAACGAGGCTCATTTTTTATTCATGTTGAAATTGCTTATTCTTGTCGATGGATTTTTTTGAGATTAACTGCAGGAAATTGTTGTTTCAAGACAAAATTTTTTTTGATCAACAAGAATAAATTTAAAATTTCAGTTTCTTCGCTGTTGAATTAACTAGAGGGAGTTGTTGTTTCAACACAAAAATTTAGTTTGATCAACAAATGTCGGTCAGTTTTACCAAATTTTGTTAATTAAAAACTGTCAGATCTATAACTGTTCAATCAACAATTGAATGCAGTTACTTTAACAAAAAATTCTGTTCAAATAAACAAAATTTGGCCAATTTAACATAATTTGATCAACTTCAGGATAACAGTACGAGTTTGTTGATTTTTCTATGGACTGAAGTATTTTGAGGGTAATACTCAATCGAGTAAGGTTTTCCGAATTCTGCTTTTAAACATTTTGTTGGTGGTGAAAAAGCAATTTAAAAACCAAATTAGACATCAGCCCAAATATGGCGTCTTTCCTACATGTAGGACACCTGCACCAGGGGGCACATTTGTGTTCTAGAAAGTAATTCAAAATTAATATCAATTCAAAACATTAAAGCAACGAACGATTGATGTAAACATAATTTATTTCATATGCCTAAACCCCTTTAATCTTTCGAATATGTACAAATACAGATGTGTTAACAAAATCAAAAATCAATGAACTATAACAAAAAAAAATAAAAAAAAATGCAAGAACAAGAGAAACGATGTAAACTATTTAAGCAATGCCTGTTTTGAAGGTGAACTTTGGCTGTTAAAAGCTTTTAATATTTTGTGTAATATTTTCAAAAAAATTTTGACTACTAGGTACAACACTTTAAACAAACAAGCGCATGCACCAACAAAAAAGCAGATTCAATGAAAAAAAAAAAAAAAAAAAAAACTTACAAACAAAAATGTACAACAAATTTTCTAGAACGGAAATATCAATTTACAACAAAATGCGTTGTGAGCTCACGCCAACACTATCGCTACGACTATGAGTGTGACCGAAAATTTATAAATGAGCATCAATTACATGTTCCGTTTTAGTGGCGGAGTGCTAGCGAACGTGCCATTTAAGCATAATAAATGCCTTGAAAAAGGGCGCAACATATGTTTAATTGGAAATTATTGAAAAAGGTGAAAAGGTCACAACGATTAAACGAAAAGGAATTAGTTATATTTCTTATGGGTTGTTGCTGATCGGGTAGTGGGTAGTTGTGAGTTTTTGAGAGGGAGAGGCAATTTTTTTTTTTTTTTTTTTTTTAATGAGTTTTTAATTATTTTATCTGCGTTGATGCAGAAAATTTATCCAATTATTATTTTGGAAGGTATTAAGATTTATGGCTTTGGCTCAAAAATACCACGAGCGAAGAATAACTTTGTTTAAATATCTCACTTAGAGTAAAATTTTTTTTTTTCCATGATAATTTTTTTAAATATCCCACCAATGGGAATTTTTTCACTAAGAACGGGACTTTTTTCAGCAAATATACATTTTTTAATATCTCACCAAAAAGAAATTTTTTTATACACAACGGAAATTTATTTTACCCAGGATACATTTTTTTTAAATATCTCACCAAAAATTAAACTTTTTCCTTACCAAGATAGTTTTTTTAAATGTGTCACAAAAATGTGTAAAATAAGTTTTTTTTTTTAAATTACCCATATAACTTTTTTAAAATACCCCAAAAGGAATTTTTTGTATGCCCAAGATATATTTTTTAAAATTCCTCTTTAAAAAGCGACATCTTTTTAACCAAAATAAGTTTTTTAAAATGTCTCACTTAGGGCATCTTTTTCACCCTAAAAAGTGTTATGAATATTTCACTAAAAAGATTTTATTTTTAAATAAAATAATTTTTTTTTAAATAAGATAAATTTTTTGAAATATATCACTAAGAGAATTTTTTACCCTAAACATCTTTTTTTTTTATATCTCACTCAAAAGAAATTTTTTTATAAGCAAAATACATTTTTTTTTGCAATATTTCACTAAAAATTAATTTTTTCCCCAAAATAATTTTTTTGAAATATTTCATATACCTATGTAAATTTTAAATTTGTGTTCTATATCTCACTTAAGCATGATTTATACGGGTCAATTTTTCTAACCTTTTTTTTCAATCGATCGTGTAAACCGCAATTCGATCGATCTTCACCTTGTATTTAAGTGTTGAACACAAGTGGTTCGGTAAAAATCGACCAGAAAATCGACCGGTGTAAATGAGCCTTTAAAAAGATTTTCTTATACCTACCTAAGATAATGTTTTTTAAATTACTTACAGAAAGAAATTTTTTTTAACCAAGATAATTTTTTTTTAAATAGGTAAAATCAAAAGGAAAATTTTTTTTACCCAAGATAATTTTTTTTTTTGTAATATCTTTCTGAAAAGGCAATTTTTTGATACCCAAAATATATTTTTTTAAATATTTCACTAAAAAGTTTTTTTGCATACCTAAGTGAAATTTTTCAAACTACTGAGATAGGGAAATATTTTTACCCAGGGTTTATTTTTAATCAAAATAAAATGGAAATTTTTCAAAAACCAAGATCCATTTGTTAAAACTTCTCATAACATTAAAAGCTCACTTTAAAACACATAAAACCCTGCTAATTAAAAATGTATTCTCTTTTCATTGCAGGTATGTATTGGATCGATAGTACCTAGTATAATAACTTTAAGCTCGATATTTTCGTAAGAAGTGGGTAAGTTTTCTAGTTCTGATCTTTTTTGAATCAAGGAAATTCTTTAAAAAGAGAGCAAAAATCGAAAAAATACTACTTTATTAAAAAATCTCTGAAAAAACAGCAATTGTTAGGTCATCTTTGATTGTTCGCCGCTCTCACCGCTAGATGTCGCTGGGGTCGCTATACCTACCAAATCTCTATTTATGATCCGATTTTGTTCGTTTTTGGAGGGGATGTTTGATTAGTTACCAAAAACTCTGTTAAGGAAAATAAACTCGTTAGGTGGCGCTGTAATCGAGATATTAAAAAAACCCGTACATATGGACGATCGCTGTCAGTTGAGCAGACAAAGTCGCTGGCATCTGCTAGTTGGGTATAAAAAAAAAAAAAAAAAACAATTTGCAAAATACATTATTCACGCGTTTGGAATCACTTCAATTAATTAAGATAATTAATCAAATAAACATGCTTTAAAAAATATCTACGCGCATTGTGAGATGAGTTGAAATGCTGTCTCACTCCATTTTGGGTTGACATTTTGAACCGCATTTAAGCAAAATCGCACACACATACCAAAAATGGAACTATAAAGCCAATATAACTTGATTGAGGTTTACTCATGCAGCAGCTATGCAACATTAAAAACAACAAATTTTTAAACAAAACAGCTAGCACGAGTTCAAAAAAAACCTCGTCACTAACAGGCGTTGGATTAATCATTAATGCTTAAATTGTTGCGGCTTCATGTCAGCTGTTTGTAAAGTGGGTTTTGGATATCATAGAGCAGTTTGTTCGAGCATAAACCCACTTATATTAAGTAAAAGCAATAAATTCTGATTAATAGCATTAATGCCTCCATTGAACTCGAAAATGTCATACAGCACAAGACTATTTTTATTGTTATTGTTTCAGTTGCAATTGAACTAAATGAAAGTGAGTAAGTTGCACAAAGAGTGGTATTTATGCAGCAACTTTTGGTACTTTGCAGTCGGCAAGTACCTACATATATGAAGACATGCATGGATGAAGGGGGTATCTCGCATTTTGAGTGAAACGAGAAAATCGACTTTAAAGTTTTGCTTAAACATTTCAGGTTTTTTCGAATCTTTATGGAAAACTGACAAAAAAATTATGCAAAGCCATAAAAGACATTGCATAATATGCAATAAAAAGCATAAGTTTATATTTAGTGTTTTATATGAAAAAATAGAAACATACCCCCTTCTTCCACAAATAATATTGAAAAGTTGTGTACATACCCCCTTCATCCATGAATTATCTTCTACAATTTTGACGATAGGCAGATTCTGATAAGACAGAAATATAGATCTGCATAAACACTATTCACCAATGCCAAAAACAGAAATTGAGTGAGAATGCGACATACCTCCTTCATCCATGCATGTCTTCATATGTATGTAGAAATTCGCCCCTTATCAAGAAGCGAAGTTACACGCTTCATACTCGAGGTTTTGTGTTTTGCTCTACTCAATTGTTTTCGACTGTAAATTGCAAGCTGAGCAGAGTTGTATATGCTCAGCACCCCACATTCTGCATACATTAGGGTGCGCCTAATTTTTTATAGAGCTACGTCAAACGCGAAGTAGTAAAACAAAAACACAAAAAAGAAAAAAAATAAAATAAATAAATAAAAATAAAAAAAATTATTGAAAATAAAAAAAATAAAAATAAAAAAAGTAAATAAAAAAAAAATAAATAAAAGTAAAAAAAAAAAAATAAAAAAAAAAATAAATAAAATAAAAAAATAAATAAAATAAAAAAAATAAATAAATAAAAATAAAAAAATAAAAAAAAAATAAAAAAATTTAAATAAAAAATAATAATAAAAATTAAAAAAAATTTTTAACAATTGATAAAATAAAAAGATTAACACAGAAAAAATGAAATAAAAAATTAAATAAAAAAACAAAAAATTATAATATTGAATAAAAGTTTCCAATTAAACTGTTCTCGTAATCAATTCAAAAATATCCGTCAATATCACTTCCAAACCCCGCACTAACTGCCTCGGAATTTCTATAACACAAACTTGGTAAATAGAGCACACCCTAATGTGTTTAAGTAAAAGTGCACTAATTCTCTGTGGCTGCACTATGAATGCAACATTCCTTTGTCGTACAATTTTGTTATTGTTTGTATCTTAAGTAAGCAAGAATTGTTGCTCGACACGAAACTAAAGACCGAGCAACAACGCCCTAACAAACAGCATAACCAATTGCACCACACAGACGCTAGATTTATGAATATTTGCAGCTAAGAAGCTTGCAAGTTCTGAAATTGTGTGAGTCCTAGCGTTACTGTAGCTCAACAATTTTATTATGTATATGACTCGAAAAAGAAGCACTAGTTCTCTTCGAAGCGGAGCGACTCGGGGTCTTCAACATGAATGTCATATTTCAAACATTTTTCTTTACTTTCGCCAAAGAGGCTAGAAATTCACCTCCATAAGAAATACACTGAATTAGTTTTTTTAACATACGGTGAAATGCCTTACCCGCGATCTGCTGAATTGCGTTGGTGCCTCTTGCAAGCCTCTTTGCTTTCAAAAGAAGAATCTGTGGGCAAAATAAGCATAAGTCGCGCCACTGCATACTTTTAGGCGCTGTTGTTTTGCATGCATGTCCATAAGTATAAATGTATGTATGTATAAATTTGCGATAGTGTTGTAGTTCAAGAAGAAGTGGCTAGCCATGCTTCTTAGATTTGCCCTTCATAGTGAAGTAAGTTATCTTGAAGTAGCATTAATGGTTGCATACTTTTAGACGCTCAAAAAGATGTTGTCAAGCCCATGGTGGTCTAGTTTGAAACTAGTCCAATACATTATGAGGTGTATTGTGGTGTATTGTGATACATCGTGGGTATTTGCATGCTCTTGAAGGCTTAGTTAAGTCTATAGTTATTTATTTTTCCATAGTTTTGTAGTTTTATTAGTTCAGCATTTATAGGGAAAATTTTTATACTTGTTCGCGCATTGTTTAAGGTACGTTTGCCATCGACTTAACCACATCCATGCAAGTTCACTTTGATATTCCTTGAAATATTTCTTTGGCAAAGCGAAAACGAACTTCACATTATTAATCAGTCACAGTGAATAAATAAATAATTTGACTTGAAAACCATTAAAATGCTAATGGGGTAATATGATGCTGTTAATTGTTGATAAACAAAGTCAGTAAATATAAAAATTTTTCTAAGTCGTCCCTGTAGGACAGTGTTTCCGGCAACAGTAAATACCTATACCATAGAAAAAATATCTACATAAGCCTCGTTCCACGTTTTAATTATGCCAAGCTGAAAAAAATCTAACCGTTCAGCCATGAAACACTTTATTCATGCCATTAACGCGGTCAATAAAGCGTGAAAGTAGCTATGAAATTCAATATTTATTAAATGATGCATATTAGTGATTTAAAGCAATTGCTGGACCGCATGAAAACTGTGTTGATAAGGTTACTAATCTCTAAAGCAGAAAAATTTATAGAATTTGAAGTTGTGTTGAACTTTTGATTATGCATGATGATGATTAAGGCTGATTTACACGGGCCGATTTTCTGGTCGATTTTTAGTCGTTCGGCAGTATAAATAGATATTCGATCGATTCCCATCTAGTATTAAAAGGTTGAATGAAAAATCGACCAGAAAATCGACTAGAAAATCGACCCGTGTTAATCAGCCTTTAGGAGTTGCCCGAGACTTTGTATGCGAAACTTTAAAAAACGGAACATAAATCGAGTTTTTTGAATATGTCGACTCCAGCGCCATCTAGTGGAAAATATACCGATTATGTATACTGTCAAAATTTGGCAAAGCAGAAATTGAACTTAGTAAAGCAAAAGCCCACGCATTCACAAATTCTATTCAGTTCGCAGCACATTAAAGATTAATAAATTTAAAGAATTACAAAGTTCTTGACTTGAATTAAACAATTGTACTGTGTGGCTTAACTAAAGCGGTCGACGCAGCACGCTGCTGGCATTTAACCCCTTTGTTGCTTGGCGACTTGCTGAACAAAAGTTGATTGTATGCGGTACCATTCTCTTTGTTGTTGTACAAAGGGCAATGAGTTGTTTTAAAAGAAACTACAAGTGACTTTTGAAGTCATGCTGAATGTTGAACAAGAGCGACTTTTTTTTTCTTGATATAATTAAGTGGATTTCAATTTACAGATAATTTGTAGCAGCTAATTGGTTTCAAGTACATACTTATACTTTACAGAAGTTGATGTGGTAGGCGGAATGCTATTAAGGGCGCAATAAAAAAAATCCTTCAAAACACACTAAAGAACTGCTGAAGTGATCTTAATGATCTGCATCAGTTTTGTACTAGAAATATGAAAAATCTGATGCATCCATAAGCAGGCTGGTTATGTGCTTGACTTGTACTCGATAAATGTCATTACAGTGGGAAGTGTTATTATAGAGAGAGAGAGAGAGAGAGAGAGATATAAGTAAGGAGTTAGAGAGGGACACGTAGATGTAGAGACAAATTGATAGAGAATTGGGCGAGAGAGAGACCTAGAGAGAAAACTAACCAACACTTTTTATTGCTGTGTTCTAGAGATCAGATCAGTTAGTATACAGCATAGCCCGGCAGATATTAAAGTGAGGGTGGATTAGTGAAAGAACGGTCATCTCACCAATGAAATTATGTCATCTCTTTTTGCTCCCTCGATCAGTATCGTGCACCATCTTAGCGCTCTTACAAGCTCAGAAACAATTTCATTGTTAGAAAGGCAAAGCAAAGAGCGTAATAACCTGTAAATTTGGTTCCCAGATTTTCGGACAATTGTCTCACTAGTTGCCTAGGCCTGGTAAACAGTCTCTCCAAAAATATCTATTATGTATTTGGTAAATGTTAATCCTTTACCTATTTAAATAACACCCTTTGTTCACCAAATGACACTTTGACTTTCACATTCCATTTCCTCGCTATTTTAATCCTTTGTCTGTTTACTGACAGGAACTTTCTTTTGTATGGAAAATTTTACCTTTTCTTTTCCCCAAAATTTCCATCTCGATTCACTCACCTTTTCTCTATATACTTAGTTGTGTACATATGTCACTATTTTCATTATTATTTTTCCCCACATTCTCGGTCACAGCTGTCACATTAACGTAATTCACAGTTTGACTCTTGTTTATGGGTTGCAAACAGAGCTCATCACACAGTGTCAGCGTCTGCGAATTAAATATGTACTTAGGATTTTCGCTGTCGCCAAACTTGTCCGTCAATGTGGAATTTGCAGTCGTCGTCGTTGTCGTCATCGTCATCTTGATTGCAATTTGTGTCGCCGACGCTCTCATTTATGGTCCACTCATCAGCTCGTGTGTAGACATTTTTATCCGTCTAGCTCAGCATGTTCATTGCACTTGTTGACTCCGTTGGACGGTAGTCAATTTAAAACAAAATATGTGCATTGTCTTGTTATTTTGGTCATTTTCCTGTGTCAAAAGTATTCTTTCACTTGTAAGAAAATTGTTTATATGCTCCGCTTTTGTACGTTCACCCCTCTTAATATTTTTTTTTTTGGTGCGTTGTCGGTTTGTCAGTCACAAGAGTCATCCACAAATTGACATGTTTCATTTGACGACAGCCAAGCCGTTGACGCCATAAATAATGTAGACGACAATGATTTTGAGGTGGGATATGTGTAAAACTTGGTTGGTACAAAAAGGCTGTCACATTTGTCTTAAGTCTGAAGTTATGTTGAGAGGTTAATAGGCCTTTTGTGGCAGCTAATAAATCAAGTATCGAGGTAAATAATCAAGTATTCATAACAATGGTCTTTTGATTAAGCGATAAAATGTCACTAAATGGTTGACAAAGTATGTCCTTGACATACACGAAATTGAAAGAAATTGCGAGGGGAACAAATATATCCCAATAAACATAGAAAAACATATTTTGAAAATTCTCGAACTTCCCTGTTCCCATATACACGTATACCTTCTGGTCCGGTGCAAACTTAAGATTTAGTTTTAAAATTACTCAACAGCATACCTGGACCATAAATCGGAACTTTTTTGGATCATTTCGTAACTTCTTCTGGAATATTTTTGGGATGGTTTTCTGACTTTTTATATAATTTTCGAACGTTTTTTCGGGATCTTTGCCGGCCTATTTGGGATCTTTTCACAATAATTTCGTTACTTTTTATGGTTATTTTCTAGACTTTCTTGGGATCACTTCGAAACTTTTTTCTGGATCTTTTTGAAATAGTTGTTATATTTGGGCACTTTTAAACGATCACTTTAAAACATTTTTCGGAATCATTTCTATTTTTTTGTGATCATTTCGATATTTTTAAGATAAATTCACTAACATTTCCGGGCTTTTTATTGATAAATTTTTGACTTTTTTGGGTTCATTTCGAGATAATTTTTCAACTATTTTTCCGGATCATTTTAACACTTTTTGGGATCTTTTCAGGCCTGTTTGGGATCTTTACAGAATAATTTCGGGACTTCTTATGGATATTTTCTAGTATTTGTTGCTATCACTTCGAAATTTTTTTCGAATCTTTTTGAAATATTTTTGGGATAATTTCTAGTTTTTTGGGATCATTTCGAGATTTTTGAGATAATTTTTCAACTATTTTTCCGAATCATTTCAACACTTTTTGGGATCTTTTCAGCAGGCCTGTTTGGGATCTTTATAGAATAATTTAAAATTTTTTTTTTTCGGATCTTTTTGAAATATTTTCGGGATAATTTCTAGTTTTTTGGGATCATTTCGATATTTTTGAGATAAATTCACGACCATTTCGGGACTTTAAATTAATAATTTCATGACTTTTTCTGGATCATTTCGGAACATTTGAAAAATTATCCAATGCCAACTTTTTTCGGAATCATTTCAACACTGTTTTTGGGATCATTTTGAAATATATTCGGGATCATTTCAGGAACTAGTTGTTATCATTTCACGACCATTTTGGGACGTTTAATAAATCATTTCGGTATTTTTTATTTGATCATTTCTAGTTCTTTTGGGATCATTTCAGGACTTTTTTGGTTAATTTCACGTTTCGGGACTTTTTGTAGATAATTTCTGGACTTGTTTGGGATCATTTCTAAGCTTTTTCGGGGCCTCTTCAGGATGGGACTTTTATGGACCATTTCTATACTTTTTTGGAGATCATTAAGGGATCTTTTTACCATCATTTCAGAACTTTTTATAAATCACTTCAGGCTTTTTGGATCATTCCTGGATATTTTCCGGACTTTTTTGTAATCTTTTCGGAACTTTTTTGGGACCATTTCGGGATCATTTCAGGAACTAGTTGTTATCATTTCACGACCCTTTTGGAACGCTTATTAAATCATTTCGGTTTTTTTTTTTCATTTCTAGATTTTTTGGGATTGTTTCAGGATTTTTTTTTTTTTTGGATAATTTCATGTTTCGGGACTTTTTGGGAATAGTTTCTTGACATGTTTGGATCATTTGCAGACTTTTTTGTACTCATTTCCTGACTGTTCGGGCCCTTTTCGGGATTGTTTTTCGAACTTTTATGGACCATTTCTAGATTTTTGGAGATCACTTCGGGATCTTTTTGCCACAATTTCAGGACTTTTTATAAATCATTTCAGGCTTTTAATGGGATCACTTCGGGTTTTTTTTTTATCATTTCTGGATTATTTCCGGACTTTTTCGAAACCATTCGAAAATATTCTCTGGATCATTTGGGGACTTTCTGGAACTTTTTTAGAATCACTTTTTTCAGAAGGACTTTTTTTCTGATAATTGTAGGAATATTTTTGGATCATTTTAGGAACTGTTTCGGACATCTGTCAGACCATTTCTAGACTTCTTAGGACCATATCGCGTGTTTGTCGCTATAATTTCGCTACTTTTTTGGAATCATTTCAGGACTTTTTTTTTTATTGTTTCGGGACGATGAAGTGAGAAACGCGGAAAGTGAGTGATGAGCAATTTCTTACATTTACAAAAATGGATTAGCTAGAAGATAGAACTGATAAACCATCTCTGAAGAAAATTGGTTGTCTGTGATGATTATCATGGGCGGCGGAGTCGCCTGTCTTCTTCGTTATTTTCGTATATCATCTCCATAATTAGGCACGCATTTAATGTGGTTTCTTAGCATAAATATTTCCTATTTATGAGTCTTTAAAATTATAATTGATACTTTTATTATACCCGAATGTACTATGGTTGCTCTTAAGCACTTGACATATTCAATAATGCATTTGTCCCGGAGCGGAATAATCTCTTCAAACTTTTGACTCGACTGTACTTTTTTGAGGTTCAGTTCTATTTCAAAATAGGATTATCTTTAAAATATTATTCTCTGTTTCAAGAGGCTCCTTTCAGATGTTGAAAGCAGCAATCTTAAACGCTTCAGAAATTTGCATATCGTTTCCTGAATGCGCTAATAAAACCGTCTTTGGAAAACTGAAACAAAGGATTTCTGCTAAAAATCTTCCATAGAAAAAGTACACGCCCACATTAACAGATTTTTAGTTCAACATCCTTACCAAAGGATTTTAAGAACTAATTCAATGAATGCACAAATAACGAAAGGTAACATTTGTCAAATTTCCGCGGAAAATATGAATCGCGGAGTTTACCGGCACATAATTGTTCTTTGAGCAGCAGAAGGTGTCCACCAGCTAATTAAAAAAAATGACCTTGTACGCTCTAAATTTCGCGAATGTGTACGCAAGCTCAACACTACGATGCACACGTATTCAAATATTAACAGGTCAGCTGAGTGCCACACTTGTGTAAAGGTATGAGCGCGTGTGTGTGCGTGCATCTAACGATCCTTCTTGATCCTGAGCGCAGGTACTGTTTGCCTGCCTTGCAGGGCGGCAGACGCACGACTATAATTAAGGGAAATCCCTACACCGCTGGCGAATGTATGTTACCTTTAGCCTGGCTTGAGCACACACAACAAAATTTTGCTTTAAAAGGAAAGACTTGGACGCAGAACAAGCATTCGTAAAAGATTTGTCACAGCGCAAACAATTGTTAGAGCAAATAGTAATATTTTGTTAGCTAAAACGATATTCAAACTATCGATCAAGAAAAAATTGCAAACGTAATGGCATCACAGAAAAACGCAAGCTTCTTCTCTATACCAGTCTTCGCTTCAGCATCAGAGTTTCGTGTCAATACGGCACACTTCACCAAAGAAGATCTCAGCCTCTATATACAAAATATGGAGATTATACAGGAGTTGAAACGTGAAAGACTTGAGCGCAGACAGAGGCGCGAAGATCAAATACGCGCAACACGTGAGCTGCTAGAACTGAGCTTCCAACCGCCAACAGCTTTGACATCACGCGGTTGCGCGCCAAGTCCTACCGCATCCCTTATAGAGGATGACGTTGTGAAAACAGTCACACCGAAGAAATCAGAGGCGCAGAGCTTGTGGAGAAATACGCCTGTAGAGGCGCCCAAGAAATCAATCGTGCCCAGCGAGCAAACACTCACAAAGCGCCCTATTTCGTTACGTCGTTCCTCGGACGAGGATGAAACATACTTCAGCGATGCGAGCACAAGTCTATCTCGCACACCAAGCAGTCAATCGAAGAAACCACGCATGCTCTTTGAGGCACCACCAAAGCCACAACGTTTATCAGGTAAAAATAACGACTCTGACTCGGAAGAATCTGGCGTATATCCAACCTTATCCATAACACCACCACCACAACAGCCGTCAATTGCTATACGTCCACGTTCAAAGGTTATACGTGAGAAACCGAAACGTTCAGCACGCTCACGCATTATCGCGCTGCTATTGAGACGTGATGTGGAGCTGAAGAATGGCGATTGCCGCCGTGTGACCACATCGCATCTAAATGTTAGTCAAGAAAAGCAAAGTGAGCTACCCACCGAGATGAAGAGAGCCTATGGACGTGTGGCAATGCGAAATATGCGTGAAATGGTACGTAACCCCTTCAATAGAAGGAAGACGAAGGAAGTGCAAGTTGATCATTTGAATGATGCAATGCGCTATATGACGCTGTAGAGTTGATCGAGTTTGTGCGAGAAGTACTAATATACGCTGAAGCACGAATATGCGCTGAAGTCCAAAGAAATCTCTAAGAGAGCGTGAGATGATGAAAAATGCAGCTAAAATGAGAAGATAGAGATTATAAAGAAATTTAATTATTTAAGTTACGCCAACGTAGTTTATATTGCATTAAAGTCTTAGATTAAGTTTCTATTGTAATTTAAATATTATTAAAATAAAATTATAAAAAATACGCTGAAAATCTAGAGTTTTTATTGCAATTTATGATGATAATCGCAGGTCTCTTTATGGCTAAAAATGTAGTGGATTTACTGTGAGAAATTGGCTCAAAAATTACTCAACCGATTTTGATTCGTCCTCTCAACAATGGTTATATTTTTATAGGTGGCGCTGGAGTAGAGTCTTTTATGTTAGTTTTGCACAGGGATGCGCAATATTTTATTTTTCAGTGACGAGTGACGAAAAAATAAAAATAAAAAGTTATTCACTATTTGAAAAAATTTGAGTTATGAGTGACCGACTATTTTTATTCAAAAAAGTTTTGGGTGATGAATAACAATTTATTTTATTCAAGAATTTATTTTATTCATCACTTTAATTTTTTTTTTTTTTAATAAAAATAGCTAGTCACTCATCACTCAAATTTTTTCGAATAAATAATGAACTAAAATTTATTTTTAATTTTTTATGTCACTCGTCGCTTAAAAATAAAATTTTACCCCTATTTTTGAGGGATGAGCGACGAAAAAATAAGAAATAAATTTTTATTCATTATTGAATATTGTTTATTTTAATTTCAAGCGATTCTTGAATAAAATAAAATGTTATTCTTCACTCAAACTTTTTTGAATAAAAATAGCCGGTCACTCATCACTCAAAATTTTTAAAGTAATGAATCATTTTTTTTTTTATTTGAATAATTTTTTATTCAAAATCGCCCAACCCTGGTGTTGCAGACAAAGTCGCGAGCACTTGCTAGTTGCAAATCTCTTTCACATTACACACTGTCCCACACAACAGTTAATGATGCTACAAAAAAAAAGCTATTACACCGTCAAAACAAATGTTAATTAACAGCTGAAATACAGAGCCGCAGGTGGTTCACACGCTTAATCTCAATTGTAAAGGAAGTCATTAATCAATACTCTAAGCAGAAGCGTTATTTTAAATGAAAAGGTGGCATATTATAATGGCCTGGGAGTAAAGTTTTTCACCTGAATTTTATTTTGTTGAGCATTTTGTAAGAAAAGATGTTAGAGGCGTGAAAAAGGTAGATTTAAAGACGGAAAGCTCTAAAAAATCTTGAGTAACTCGTTTTTTATTTTTTTTATTCTATTTTATTTTATTTTTTGCTTTTTAGTTTTTATTTTCAATTTAAACTTTTTTAAATATTTTATTTTTTTATATATTTTTTATTTTTTCTATTATTAAATATATATTTTTAAAAATTTTTTTTTTTTTTGTTTTTTTGTTTGTTTTTTTTTTTTATTTTTTTTTTGTTTTTTTTTGTTTTTTTTTTTGTTTTACTTTTTTTTTTAATTCTATCTAATTTTTTGTTGTTTGTTTTATTTTAATGTATTTTATTTTATTTAATCTAATTTATTACCTTTATATAAACCAATTTAGTTTATTTTAATTTAATGATACTTAAGTGATTTTAATGTAGCTTAATTTATTTAATTTATTTTAACTTTATTTAATTTTGTTTTATTGCCAACGCTGGCGGCATTTTCTGTTGTAACGAATGTTATTTATATTTATTTTTGTTAAATTTTACCCTCTCGAAACACCCTGTATCCTGCTACATAGACAAATGTTAGCAAGTACGTAGATTTTCTATCAATCTATTCTTGCGGTGTTGCTGCAGCCACTCGAAATTCTTCAAAACCACTGCATATTCTTTACTGGTAGCTGTCTCCACACATCCATCTATATCAGGGCCCGGCTGAAATGTAAGTGAGGGTGTATAAGTGAAAGAGCGGCAATCGCATCAATCAAATTATGTTATGCGCATGTTGTTGAGTTGTTGCTTGCAAGTGAGTGACTGAGCATAACCAACGACATCCATTGATTACTCAGTGCGATCATAGCGCTCTCACAAGAGAAGCAACAATTTAATTGTTCAAGAGGCCAAGCAAATAGCGCAAAAGTCCGTGTGAATTTGGTTATCAGATATTCAGACAATTGTCCCACTAGCTGCCCAGGCCTGATCTAAATCCATACATACATACGTATACGAATATGTTGCTTGTGAACATCAAGGATGCAGGATATGCTCTGGATTTATTAAATTTTTATGTACGTGGCTTTGTACAAACACTTCAACTCGAAAGCTTGAACAACTTTTATTATATGGAAGTGTGAATTGCTTCACAGCTGAAAGACACGCACTTGTTTGCAAATGCAATTGGATTAAGAGTAATGTCATCGGGTGTGGCTTTACGTAGATGAATTTAATTTTACTTTTAAAATTTGTCAGCAATTTAAATTTGATTGATTTGACTTGTGTATTCACCCTTTTTTTAAACTTTTTTCTGATATGTAAAGCACACTCTAATGAATTTTAAAAAGATCCCAAAAAGTTTCCAAACATCCTTCAAAAGGGAGAAAAAATTTTCGAAAAAGAATAAAAGAGGCTACAAAAACATCAAAAACTAAAAAAAAAAACCTAAAAAATTTCGAAAAGTTCCCAGAATCATATAAATATTCTTTCCATATATTATTTTTTTCTTCAAGAATATTGATAGCAGAGCCAAACCTTAAAATTTATAGCTTCTTCTTCTTCTTATAAATCCTGTAAAGTAAAAGCCTTTATAAAAGCTCCGCGAAATACTGTTAGAAAGCTTTTATTGAGAAATATACTTTTCTTCTTTGCTATTGACATTTATCGCAATTTTTTTCACGCTCTCATTCACCTCCCAATACATTGAAAAGCCACCCCTAAAAAATCTCTCTAAAAAGCTTTTTCAAACACCCTTGATATTAACTACGCTCCGAGTACAAAACAGACGACTGTTGCTATCACCACCCTGTTACCAATGTGTGTCTGTGTGTGTGTATGCCTTTGCTGATTGCTCATTTCGTGCATGCGACCGAGAGTAAATTGCATAGAAAAAGCGACGCCTTTGTGTGTATTGTGTTTCCGCCATAAAGAAAGCTTTCTGTGTACCGAATAATGTGCAAGTTTACACATTTGTGTTTGCTTGTTTTTGTTTCAAATAGTACTCTACTACCTATGCGCCTTATTGTTTTGCGCCAAAAGAGTACAAACGCCTCGGTGCTAAAGAGTATGAGGAGGCGACCAGACCAACAAATTTTATTGTATGCGCTTTTTGAGGAAATGGAAGTGCTCAAATAGCAATGTATTGGAATGATGGGTGGTTGTGTGTGTGTGTGTGTGTAGAGTACCAATTTCTTCCTTTTTCCTTTTCCTTACGCTTGTGTGTATTGCTCCATATCCTGCTTTTACCCCCAAATCACCCATATATACACACACACACCATTTTTATATAGGCTTGCTTGCTTGGTTTTCACTTCGTTTCGAACGAGTTTATTGCTTGCGTTTTTAGTAGCAAATACGAGCGTATCTATCCAACTTTAGCTTTGATGTGAATACATGCGACGACAACGAAGGCTGCGTTGGTTAAGCGCAGCTATTGCGAGAGCCTAGTAGTATGTAGTGAAAATTCGCTGGAAAAATAATCAAATTTATTAGTACAATTGAATTGGGTGAAAATTTAATATATTTTAAAACAAAAAAAGTGTTGAAAAAATGTTGAAAAATGTGTTTTGAAGTGTGTGATTAAAAAAAAAAAAAAATAAGTGCGAAAAATTCGATATAAAATCGCTTCAAAGTAAAAATCTTTCGCACTTTATTAATAAAAAAATTATAAAAGGGAAAGAAAACTCAATCAATTTAATCGTTGTGAATTTTCACCAGTTAAAGTGTATCATTTTTTTCTTCAACAATAAATTATACCAAAAATTTCCGCCATCTCCTCTCGACCACAACTCGAACAGCCGCGCCTCCTTATAAATAATGAAATGAAAATATCCTTCGCACGCCAACAAAATGCTTTGCCATTTAACTTGTCAATAGCGCTACTTCCGTTCACACATATACCTTTTTTCGCTAAGGTCATTTTATATTGCATACTTTAAGGCGTTATAGCGCATACTTCAATATTTTTTTGCATACATTCAAGCGCTCTTTAATTGAATGTGGGAATAATGGAAAAAATCAAGTGATTTAAGCAATCGTTTTTGTTCAAGAAATCGCTTACATATGTATATATGTGCAAGTGTGGGTGTGAAAAGCGTAAAACGCAAAAAAAAAAAACAAACGAAAATATTACGACCTTCGACATTGTTTGCGAGGTGTGTCACGACGTCTTAGGTGTGCTCAACAATACTCAACTTTACTACAAAACGGTTTAGATTTGAGTGCTTACTGTTGATGTGCTGTTATTTTGAAGCGAAAAAAAACTTTCTTCGAGCACACACGTACACCAACTCATGTACCATATGCCGCATCACATTTCAATTCATACATTTTATGCGACCTTTTTTACCCCTTTTGACCGCAAGTGCGGACGTTTTGTGTATCCAACTTGCGTTTGACGCCGGAAATGCTATTAATTAAATTGAGGAATTCTAAATCGTCGTAGGTACCTACACCCACTCGTTTCTCGTCCTTGCTCCTAGTTATTTTAATCCACTCGCTTTGCCAAGGTGTGTTTGTTTGGTGATAAAATTTTCATGATATCTAACACTCAAATACTTTGTACCTCACTATCACATAAACTATGGTTTGTTGGTCATAAGCGTTTGAGACGATAAAGGTCAAAACACATTTTCAACTAGCTAAGCTTTTATCGCCGCGAAATCTTACCTGTAGACATGAAAAATGTATACCGGTTGAATGTGTGACATGATTATTATTACATATTATGATTTTGTAGAGGTGATGTTTTTTTTTTTTTTTTGAATGTCATATTGATGAAGTGATGTTTTTCGTTTTATATTTTTGGCATGATATTGTGAATGTGATATCGCAGGGGTGATGTTTCTGATTCAATACTTTTGATTTGATATTTTGAATGTAATATGGAAGAGGTGATGTTTTTGGTTTTATACTTTTGATTTGATATTTTCAATGTCGAAGTCGTGATGCTTTGTTTTATACTTTTGCCATGATACTTTGAATGTGATGTCGAAGAGGTGATGTTTTAGATTTTAGACCTTTTTGCTATGATATTTTGAAAGTGATATCAATGTCGTGATGTGTCTGATTTTACACTCTTGATATTATATTTCGAAAGTGATATCGAAGTCGTAATGCTTTTATTTTAAACTATTAGTATGATATTTTTAATATGACATCAAAAAGGTGATATTTTTGATTTTATACTTTTGGTATGTTATTTTGAATGTGATATAGAAGAAGTGATGTTTTTGGTTTTATACTTTTGGCATGATACTTTGAATGTGATATCGAACGGGTGATGTTTTTTATTAAATACGTTTGGTATGTTATTTTGCATGTGATATCGAAGTGGTGATGTTTTTGGTCCTATACATTTGATTTTTGATATTTGAATGCGATATTTTAGATATTTTTTATTCGACTTCATACTTTCGATACGATATTTGTGTGTTATGTTTTTGGTATGATATTTTAAATGTTTTATTGAGATTTTTTGTTTGAAAATTTGACGTGATATCAAGTCAACTTGCAATTAATGTGATTTTTTTTATGAACTGGATTGATGCGTTCATTTTCTAAGGAGGATTTGTCGTCACCACAATCATTTGATTAATTCTGGAATTTCTAGTCCAAAAAAATATTGAATTCGTTAGCTCGAAAGTTGACGAAAATATCACAAGATCACTTACATTTCTGATCACGAAACATTCGCTTCCGATCTGGTGACGAAAATCGCTTGAGTGTATAGGGTATTTAAAAAATTTTGTTTTACGGTTTTTTTTTCCTATTTTCCTGCGTGCATAAAGTATCGTATATTTATTATTTTGTACTTACCACCAATTTCTAACTCAAAGTGCTGTTGCCGACAGACAAATTTCAAAGTTGGTGCCAGTTTAACTACTTAGGAAAAGTTTTCAGCAACTTTTTCGAAGTTCAGACTTTATACTCCCACAATCGCCTTAATATTTGTTTTGTAAATATCGAGGAATAAATTATTAAATGACAGTGACAGTGACAAGCTGTTAACGCCTTCGCCTTCATGTTGTCCTTGAACTTAAAAATTATGAATCTGAATTAAAGAAGTTTGAGAAAGTCAAATAAAACCAAAATATGTTAGTTTGGACTCGCCGAGTTGGGTTCAGAACTTTGAACGTCTATGAAGGACAAACATAAAAAATATTCTTATTTACTTCAAAAAGGGCCACTGCTCCTTCAGTTTGTTAAAAGATTATACCACACCTCCGAGTTTTCATTCGTCACCACATTCCTCATACAAATTCCTTTAACACGTGTAGAATTCGAGCACACAAAAGGTCATAACTTGGCCAACAGTTTAACCTGTCAACAATGCATTTGCAAAATAATCAACATACTAATTGTGTAACGTGTGGGCAGCTGAGTGATGACGGCACGAAAACTTGACAATGACGTTACGAGTAAAAGGCTAAATATAAACCGTCGACGATATAAAAAAACGTTCGCAGACAAATTTTAAAATTAGATGGTGTTGAGAATTCGCGATACATGAAAGTGGTAGAAAGATGAAGCAAAGCTTTAAATATAAAAATAAGTTTTAAGAACATAAAAAAATATAAAAAAATGAGCAAGAATTAAATAAATTGTGGTCTCTCTTAAGAGAAAAAAATTTAAATAAAAGTGCTAATATTGAAAATCTGATAACTTTTTTAAGACCACAATATCATGGAGTGAGTTAAGAGCTCAATTAAAATGTATAATGGTATATGTTTTTTTTTTTATAGAAAATAGGAAATTCGATTTTTTACAACAAATCGAACGAGCTAAAATAATTTTGAAATAAGAAAAATGAAAGAATATGGGAGAGCACAAAAAAAATTATACAAATGCATAATTTACTGATAGTAACAAAATCAAATAATAACCAAATGCAACACTGATAATAATGATCGAGTACAATCAGGTAATTTTAAAGTTGTCATTTAACTAAAAATATTTTTTGATTACAGTTTTTTTTTTTTGTTTTGTTTTATTTTTATTCAATATTAAACAATTTTTACTAAAAAAAAATAACATTTTATAAGCCATTAATGGGTTAAAATGTTCCACAAATTATTTATAGTGAAGTAAAGAAATTGGACCATTTCCGTATAGTTTTTGGGGATTATTGCGGTAATATTTCTGACAAATGATCCCAAAATTGGTTCGAAAAACATCATAAATCAAGACAAAAAATAATACCTAAAAAGTCCCGAAATGTTCACGAAAGCAATCTGGAAGTGATCCCGAAAAAACCTCAAAATTATCCAAAAATCCTACCAAAATGATAATAAATAAGCAAAAAAAAAAATTGGAATTATCCCGAAAACAATCCCGAAATGGAGTCATAAAGGGTCGGAAACTTTCGCAAAAGCAAGCTCCAAATTCTCCCGAAAAATTCGAGTAATTTCCCCGAAAGCAATCCGGAAGTGGTCCTGCAAAAGACCTCAAATGATCCCGAAACCATACCAAAATGGTTTAGAAAAAATACCGAATGGTCCCAAAAAAATTACTAAATTATCCCAAAATGGGCCCAAAAAACTTTTCCGAAATTTTCACGAAAGCAATCTTAAAATGGTTCTGAAAAAGTCCAATAACGATTCCAAAAACCATACCGAAATGTTTTAGAAAAATATGGTCCCCAAAAAAAATCTTGAAATTGACCCTAAAAAGCCAGTAATTGAAATTGTCCCGAAAAGTTCTGAAATGGTCCCATAAGCAACCTTGAAATTATATAGGGCGTTTTGGAAGTCATACTGAGATAGAGCGATCTTGAACCAAATTCGCAAATAAGACGCTATTGAAGAAAACTTTTAGCCAAGGTGTTCTTCAAACGAATTCGAGAATAGGGCGTTTTTGAAAAATATTTTGCAATAGGATGATCTTCCACCTAGCCGTCGATATAATCTCAATATTGTCTCAAAGATAGAAAGAGGAGAAATAGCAATTGCTTTTCTCGACGTCGACATAACTGAAGAGCGTAAAAATACGTGTATTGGGAGTATTGCTCAAATGAGTAAGATTTGCCGATCTCTGCTACAATAAACCGCCAATTTCTCCAGTTCTAAATATTTATAATGTCAAAACCGTACTCTCATTATAATATCACATAAACATAACCTCACACACACATTTATGCAAAAATTCTACGCCGATTAACAAACAACCAAGCGAATATTCAATGTTAAATCGAACAAAGGTTAAATATGAGTAGCTAAAAATAAAAGTAATTTCGCAAAATCTAAAATAAATACTTGCATAAATCCAGCAGAGCTTTACGGAGAAAACATACAACAGCCTCATTTAATACAATAACCAATAAAGCAGGGAAGCAGAGTAGCAGCAGGCTACAGACGCTTAACTCTAACGACACTGCTGAGCCTGCTATTCAGTGCCAACAATAAAGTGAATGTTGTTGTATGGAAACGAGTACACTAAGGACATGTCAGTAACAGCAGCAGCCACAACTTTTTTGAAATCAAAGTCAAACCAAAGTCGACATGTGTGACCCAAATTTTTATGACGTACATTTTGCATACATTCATAATGATTTGCTTTACATTTTTATCGTCGCCCCCCAAGTGATTTTCAGATTTCTATGTAATGATATGTGCATGATGCCAACCCTATTTAGTAACTTACCTACAACAAATTGAAATGATGCGATTTCTCGCAGACATTTCTTTCATACTTTTTGTATGTTTAGTATGGAAATGGGTATTAGATTGGAGTTGACTCAACAAAATGTGGGTGACTTTTTTGTAATCTAGTAGTCACTGGGTTAAACTACATTTTTTTTTTTTTGTGAGATTTATATTGACACTATTTTTCAGAATGGCGATGAAACCCATATGCGGAATTTTCAGACCTTAATGGTAATTTTTATGATTATTTATTTTGTTTGCATTAATTTTTGTAGGTTAGGAGAATTCAACAAGTGATTTTTATCTATTTTTGTACTCTGATTTTTTTATTGAATTTCCCGCTTTTTTCACTTACAACTTTTTCATGAGCAACTTACTTTCCTACAAAATTGTAGCTACTACATTTTTTACTTCAATGGTTGACAGTTTGATATAAAAATTTGGATCAGTTTTCAAAAATCTAATTTTGACAAAAAAAAAAAATGTTTGGGCCAGTCTAATGCTATGTTGCTATGTTAGAACTCTAAGAATCTATATAAGGTTCTTAAGATTTTTCAGTATTTTTTCGCCACTTGAAAACTAGCATTAGAATTTTGAAAAAAAAAAAAAAAAAAAAAAAAAATTGGTCTAGTCTAATGTTTATACAAATGCATTTTAAAATAGAAATACGTCATAAAAATGTTTTAATATGTAGGTAAATAAATGCATACCCATAACCCTGAAAATACAAAACCCCAAAGTCTACCTGTCGCCTACTTGTATATTAGGCTTGGATAACGCAGCAAATTTAAATGCGCTGTTGCCATTAAGTAAGCGTTATCAACGTCATAGCTTCAAGCGAATTTTCAACAACAATTCATATAAAGGCCTTAAAATTTTGCAGTATTTTTTCGCCATCTCAAATAATTTTGGGGAAAAAAATATATATACATATATGCTAGTCCAATATTTGTATATACATTTAAAAATACATAGATATACGTCATACATTTTTTGTTTTTAATATGTAACTGAATAAATACAAAGTAATGAATATCAGCATTTTCAACCAAGAGAACACAAAACAAACGTCTACCTGTCTCATATTTGCTTTATAGGCCTGGGTAACGCCGTAAATTTTTATGCGCTGCTATTATGTACGCAACTAGGGCCATCAACAGGCGAACTTTTAGCGCTAGTAAATGTTGTTTTCTTCGAAGAGAATACCTTAGAAGTACTTGAAAATACACTTCTGAAAATTTTTACCAAGCTAAAATGTTCTCTTTACATTTCCTGCGATTTCTGAGGCCACATTCATTTTCTAACTTTTCACTATTCTTGCTTTTTTATTGCTACATATTTACTATTTGAAATGTGTCCTTTTGTACACATCCTTTTGTTCTCCGTCTTCCTTTCTTGCCATTCTTTAATTTAGTCGTCACCACCTGCCAGCTCAATATAAGTTACACTTTGATGTCGCCAAAGACGTCTCGCAAAATGAACATTTATTGGCGTCAATGTTTGACAATCAATGGTTATAATTGGCCACTATTTCATGAATGTTGTATTTGCATTCAACAATTTTTTTTTTTTTTCTTTGTTGCTGCATTTGTAAGGACACTTGTATGATGGGCTTTGAGGGTTTGGTTTTGTGTGAGTATTCTGATATTCTAACACCCACTATGACTAAGTGGGTAGTGTGTTTGACTCGCATTCCTCTATTTCAGACCCACCCGTATCAGTATCAGGTACTTGGAAGACTAGCTTAGACTTATTTGGCGATTTTCATACAGAATGTTCAAGGTTGTTCTAGACCAGGCCTAGGCACTTAGTGGGACAATTGTCCGAAAATCTAAGAACCAAATTCACATAGATTATCACGCTCTTTGCTTGGCCTCTCGAACAATGACATTTATGCTATGATCGCATTGACCAATCAATGGATGTCGTTGGTTATGTACGGTTTCGGTACTTCATAGTGAGCGACGGAGCAAACAGATGCGATGACCGCTCTTTCGCTAACACCCCTTCACTATCAATTTTGCCGGGTCTTGTTCTAGACCTACAAGGTGTTACAGAGAAGTGTAGTGCCTTCCAAAGTTCATTAGTTTACATTCAAAGTTATTTGATATAGGTACATAATAATAATACTTTACAGCCGAAATAGGGTTAATCCTTCTTATCCAAAATTTGTATGCCCCTTTCAAAATGAATATAACTTGCTTAACTACATAAGTATTTAGCAAAACTCTTGTTCTCTGACTTAAAACTTTTTCAGGTACCTGAAATGTATATCTACATATGTATTCACACAACAACTTAGTATATATACTAAACATTTAGTCATCCAACCAATGGCTTGAGGTTACTAAAAATTCTTAAGAACAAGAGATTAAAACGATTTAGTTGAAGTAAATTTCTTTTAGTTTTAAGCTACCTGAGTTAATATAGTTTTCGCTAACTATTTAAAATACATATTGAATGAAAAACTGAAAATTTTCGGCGAAGTCTAGAAATGTGACATCTTATGAGTGGAACACAAACACCAAATTTTAAAATATTTTTGAAAAACGCTCTATCTCTTTTCTTTTCAAAATTTTATTCGGAACCTCTCAGATGGAAATATATTGAGCTTTCATCGAGAAAGAGCGTTTTTGAAACTCATTCATGAGATAGGGCGTTCTTGAACAATATTTTGAAATAGGGCATTTTTCAAACAAAGAAAGAGGGCCTTTCTGAAAATTCATTTAAACTAGGCAATGATATGTAGTCGCGATATTGAAAAAAGTATTTCTCTTTCAAACAAAAAAAAAGTACACCAATCAATTAAGAGAAGCATGACATTCTTCTCCATATTGAACCTTTTTTAATTTTTGAAAAGGGTCCAACTTCGAAAGCCTGTAACAAAGTTTTGGAGGCTAGCTTTGAAAAACGGGGAACCCCATTTTTCAAAATGCTTTTCTGTGCGCGAATTTTTGCATTCAATTTTAAATCAAAATCCTTTTGAGTACGGGTCTTGAAGTTTTCACCATAGTTCTGGTCGCAATGATAATGCATAATTAAGGAAAAAATTCCGATAGGTGGGGCGTGGGTCGTTATTAGGGATGTCAATTTTTCGGGTTTTGGCCGTCCCGGGATTTTCGGGATATGCTTTTACAAATCCCGGGATCCCGGGATTAGTCCCGGGATTAGGGATTCGTTATTTCTAACAGGTTTGCTTCAAAAAGACTGGAGAAAATGTTTGTGAAACTGTCAATTTTTAAATAAATAACAAATAAAATTAATTAAATTTATTTATCCCTTATATTTTTTATTTACTTTTAATGTATTTCATTTGAATAAAAAAAAATAACACACTTCAATAGAAAGTTTTTTTTTGTAGTTGAACTCCTACATTAATATAAATGTATTAAACAGTTTAATAATGGTAAGTATTAATTAAAAAGTAAAAAAAAATTTGGTACATTCAGCGCGCCTCTTCCCAGCCAGCAAGATACCTTACATTTTACGAACATTGCGTTTTACGAGCTATTCTCGAATCAGCAACAACTAAAAACACAAGCTTTTTTTATTTTGTCAAAAAAAAACAAGACCCAAGTTCCAAAATTTAGATGCCGCAAAGATATTAACGTTCATAAAATGTTTGTTTGACACAGATGTCCATTCGTCAAAAACTACGCAAAATTTTTCACCTTCTTTTACGAGCTTTTCAATTTCATGTAAAAATCCTACTCTAATATTTTCGTAATAGTTGAGTACAATACTTTGTATAGTGTTTCTGGATTTTGGTAAATCGAAGCCATTACCTCGCATTACATCGCGTAGATCTTGTGATTTGGTGAAAGCTGAAAAAGCAAAACCATCAACAGCCGTCATCCTAGCTAAAACAGCTTCCATACTCCTCTCCGTTTTATTACTAAAAAATTTATGCAACTTTTGCTGTTTACAAGGTACAGGATTGGCTTCTGGAGCTTTTGTTTTACGGCACACAACAATATTATGTTTTTTCAAATGCGTGTGCAGCCCTTTTGTTGAGCCACCTTTCGGTAATAATATTTGACTGCATTTTTTGCACTGAGCTGACTCGTCGTTGTCGCGCGCAACTAAAAAATAGAACCACACGGAAGACTCCTCTTCCGCCTTTGTTTTATGTGCAACAAAACCTGTACGAAATAAATTTCAATTTCATTACAGTGATTCTTTATTTAATGAAAATGAAATACTTCGTATAAAAATGGATGAGTGCGAGGTATTCCACTTCACCGAAGTTATAAATATATCTATATTTACCTGAAGTGGACGGCTTTTCAGTCATATTTAATTATTCTTATTATTCATCAATCAATTATTCGCGCAAAAATAACAATGAAACCAGCTGATTTCTACGTCAACAGTGTTGTAAACGCTAACCCAAATTTCAGTGTGGTTTCTTTGCTATACAAGAGGGATTTTTCTCACATCCCGAAAATCCCGGGATTGCTGGAACACAATCCCGGGATTTTCGGGAGCTTAAAAAGGGTCGGGATCCCGGGATTTCGGGATCCCGGGATCCCGGGATGACATCCCTAGTCGTTATATCTTCAAAAATCGCATTTATCGTCCGATTTCGCTGAAATTCGGTAAATGTATTACAACCATGAAAAGAAATATTTTCTCCAAAAAAACCGCTAGATGGAGCTGAGATCGGGGTAATAAAAACTGAAAATCCTAATTATGGGCCGATTCGGCTGATATTTAGCGTGTTTCACTTAATTGATTTTCAAATGTTTGTCGTGTGAGTCGCTCTATTTAAGAAATGGTTACTTCCCGTTGGGGTAGGATCTTAAAATTTTCATAGTTGTTTATTTCTCTACCCCAACGAAGTAATTCCGTTAGGTGGCAAACGGGTAGCGATATTTAAAAAATTTCATTCCCAAAGATTTTGCTTTTGATATTGAACTAACTTCGCGTTGAGTTGGGGTTTTGCAATTTTCGCCATTGTTTAGGTCTCGGTGACATTTGCAAAGATCCCATTTCTCGTCCTATCTTAAGTTTAGTCGTTTGGACTTATTGCTACAGATCTTATTCGAATATTCGAATTTCACTGCCTTTGATATGCAGATGGCGCTGGAGAACAAAATAAAGCATGCTATTGTGTTGCTTACATTTAGGCGGACTGTTATTTCTTATACGCGCACAATTTTCCCTCAGAAATTCCTTAGACTTGTCTGATACCAAAGATAAGTTATTGAAAATTGTACTACACATGATGGAAAATCATTTCGGAACACCCTTTAATACGTATGCGTCCCTAGTGATTACAAATGTCAAAGGACTAAGATATCACAAAAATAATATAAAAAGTAATTTTTACAAAACAAAATATTATTTATGAGGCGTTAAAATTGATTAGTTATTGTTAAACAATGTTCCTAATTTTCCTATATTTCATATCCACATAAAAATGTGAGTTAACATACATAAAACGTACTCATACCATATTTTGTGCACAAATATATTTTTCCGCTGAGTTATAGTTTTGCTACTCAAATATAACTCGTTCAAGGTTATGACTTACGGAATGTGCGAGTGAAAAAAAAAATTCTTAAATAGCAAAGGACTAAAATACGTTGAACCGCGAGGAAACCCATGTCATAATAGAAATATGCGTTTAACGGATCTACTGCAAGTATTTTCGCGCTTACCTACCTAGCAATGCAAATTTTTCCCCAAAAAAAATTGCAAATAAATGTAAGAAAGAGTACTTTCTGCAACTTTCTTTGTCTCACTTTGCTGCATATTTTCAACCAAAATTTGGCTAAACACGCATTAAACTCATGCGCGCTACAGGTACCGCACAACAAGTTACCAATGCGCAGCGTTCAAAGTGTCCTTGAACGACGCGCGGTTTAACAACAGCGCACACAACATAAAAGGTAGCGCGCCACATACCAAATGCATTTCCGCGCTCGTTATGGCGTTTGCTACACAATACCCATTCGCCAATTTACCTACCTAAGCTCGCAAAGTAACGAAAGGTATTTTTCATAAGCGTATTTTGGGATTTTCCGCTAATGCTGTTAAAGCAGCGCTAACAAAGGATGTGCGCTAGACGACCTTCATTAACATAAGCTATCCTTGTCGCACACCTGAATGCAAGCGAAAAGGACTTCGACTACCTTTTTGCACGCTTAACAAGCGGGGCGCGCATATAAAACCTTAGCACAGCATCCTAGCTGCTCAGTATGAACGATAAAATTACAAGAAACGATCACGCTTTTGAAGAGCTTACTTGTCACAGAGAATTACAAAAGATACAGCAAGTAAACGCTAAAGAAATGTTACGTAATAATTCAACGCCAAACAATGGCAATTGTACGCAGCAGCCACTTTTATTTAATACTTCATCAGTGAATGCGGATAACTTGCGGGAATGTCTCTCAATATCAAATGATATACACCGCCAGGAGCAAATGCAAAGGCGCTTCAGTCATCCTTTACCGCTGGAGGCTACTATGACATATGAGGAGATCTACGATTGTTCTTTTGAGGACGATCGTTTCCTAACAGCGCTTGAGTATCAGAATTCGTTGGGTTCGCATCAAGTTACTGATCTGGATGCGTCACAATGTTTTGGTGATGCTATGAAGTACTTCGATGAGGATGTGAATGTGGATTCGGGTACATCGAGATGTGATACGCCAACGAAGTTGCCTGCAACAGGCACGGTGGCAGCAGTGGTTGCCAATTTTCAAACGCAGCTATCCAAGTCGATGGGTTCACCACCGCCACCATACCAGGAGTACGCTTCACCAAAAACTCCAAAACCGCGTGAAGAAAAGGAAAAGCAGTCGCACATACAAGAATTGCGTGAGAAGTATGAACGCGCTGTGTTGGAGCAACAGCGCGAAGCACAGCGCTTGCAGGAAAGAGAAGAGCGCGCCAAGCTAATACAACGCTCTGCGCCAGCGCAATTACCGCCACCAAAGCAGAAGCGCCATAAATCGAAAGTCAAGCAAATGGCGAATATGTTCAACTCCAAGATAGTGCAACTGATGCGCCGAGACTCCAGCTCGAACAAGAGCTATGCTCAAATAGACACCACGCCAACAACCAGCGCAAAAGCAGCAGCAGCAGCAACAACGAAGTCTGTAGTGCTTAAACCAGCAAATAAGCCACGCAGCCGTTTACCCATCTATCGCAGCGGTTTACCGAGCCCCGTGCCAAGTCCACGCTTCAAACGCAGACACCAAAAGCATGGCGCAGCACCCACATCGCAATCTACAAGCGACAGCGAGGGCGCATGCTTAATAGCTGAAGATGTCTTCCGAAAACTCTCAGTAAAAGATAAAGCTTTGTTGTACAACAAATTTATAGAGGATATGACCAAACAACATCCACAGTTTCAAGTACATGCGCGCTTCGTAGAGGCGCATGTGCAGCAAGAGTTGGAGCGCAGCGTAAGAGAGGAACAGCAAGCGCCAAAGGTTAAGGAGATGGCACGTGAATTGGAAGCGCGTTGCAGCGCAGGCAAAACTCAAATGTCACCATGGGCCATGAATCGGCTAGCGCAACTACAGAAGATGCCAGAGTATGAGGCGGCCAAAAAACTTGTCGCACCCATGCCTTCGGCAGCAATCGAAGCGGCTGTTTTGTCCATGCAAGAGAATGAGCGCGCAGAAAATTGTGGAAATGAGGCATCAGATACAGAGTTGGAAGCTGAAGAGTTGCATGTGAGCTCACTCACTGTTGTACTTAAAACATCAACGGATGAAGCTTTACCTAAACAGCGCGCTGTGCCACGCATCCTACCGCGTAAAGAACGCGAACAACGCTTTATCAACGATATGCGCATGATTGAGCGGTCACAAAAACGAAACAACGAATCGATGCGCTCTTCAATCTCTTTCGATGCGTGTGGGCCACCAAAGAAAATACGACGCACACGCGCTGAACGTCTACAACCAAAAGCGATCTTTCAAAATGCCTACATGGAGCGCATGTTTTATAATTGGATTATGGAGAAGAATGGCGTGGCCTTTGATATCACCACCGTGGACAACAGCGAAGATTCGCTATGCGCAAACGCTGAGGAGATTAACTCATCGAAGGGATCACTGAAATCGAAATCGAAAGTACACATGTTGTTGGAGAAGGCTATCGCAAAGCTGGAGAGCGTCGAGGCGCGTGTTTTACGACGTGACAGCGTTGTAAAGAAATCGGAGAAAATGTTGAAAATAATTAATGAAACGAGAGAGCAGCAGCATGATGTAGATAAGAGCGTAATTGAGGTACAGTTGTCCAGCGATGAAGTTACGAATGCGGCAGTAAATCGCGTGCTGAGAAAGGTTAAGCGTCAAGCACCAGCGCCACCCAGCGCAATAGCAGCGCCAGCAGTAAGAGAGAAGGAGCCTGAAATGCTCATACAACAACCGGAACGCTATTCCACATCGTCGAGCAATAAATCGGAAGCAGAAAGCGAGTCTGGACCATCGAGCTTACCAAAGGTTTGTCTTACAAATGCCTCTCCTAAATATTGTACAAATTTACTAACTCACTTTCTTTATCTTTACAGAATACAAGCGATGAGTCACAACCCGAGCAAGCAGCACCACCCACAGCAGCTGGTATAGCTTCGCCCGACTTCGAGTTTGCTACACCCAACAAATCAGCACGCAAGAAGAAACTGCGCCGCACGCTTACCTGGAAGAAAGATAGCTGCATTGTTGAGTGTCGCACCATGTCCACAACAACAACTGACTCGGACTCTGAGCACAAAATGAAAGAGGAGGCAAACAATGAGGTTATATATGCGAACATAGCGCTCAACAACATCAAGAAGTCACCCAAAGCTCATCGCAACATTGACAATGAAATCAAAGAGATGACGGCAGCAGCACAAAAAGCGATCGAAGAAGAGCAAAAAACTAAAATGCAAGACGATGTCACCAACTTTTTGAATACTTTTAATTCACCACAAAAGATTAAAGAGTCCTACACGCTCACAACGGTCACAACCCCAACACCATGCAGCGAAAGTGATCGCTCGGCTTTGCTGGAGAGTGAGCAGGAACTGCTAAGCCCTCGTACTACTAAAAACTTGAGCTCGCCAACTATGGTGCAAGATTTTGTGAATTCTGAGCCGCCACAGTTGGGCAAAACTTTTCATGAGAAATCCTCGAAGAATGCCTCAGAACCCCCTGACACAATGCAACACCTGGTCGACAGCTTTACTGATCTAGGTTTCGAGACTGGCTCAAGCCACAGTCCCACACGTCGGGCACCACCTGTGCCAGCACCGCGCAAAAGCAAAGGCGCTGCACCACTCTTCATCAAATTAACACCCGAATTAGAAAAGACGCTACAACAAAATCGCACAAGTTTCTCATCTACGCCAGTGAGAGGTTTCCAGAGTCATGCCCAAGTATTCAGCAGTAGTGTAGCTCGCCAGCTACAACAGCAGGAGCAGAAGCAGCAACAAATGCCACATCAAGTTTGTATCAGCCCTATCGGCACACTAAACAATGCACGACGTCGTTCTCTGCAAGTTGATGACTCACGGCGCAGCTCTCTGGCTATGCAGGTGATCAGCGAAGATCGTCCGCTGGAACAGCTGGAGCGCACACAAACACCTTGCTCGCTCCCATGCACAGACACTAGCTTCTTTGGTAATTCGTTCAATATGAGTTTGAATGGCGAACAGCTAGAGCGCTCATCTAAATTTTGGGTACGCGTTAATGACTTCACCATTTCGCTGGATATCTTCTACAACTCGCCGGATCGCTTGCGTTTGTTGTATGACATTTTTTGCCAGAAGAGCTGTGAGACACGCGATTTGCATTTTGGTATAGATGATCACAAATACACGGTGCATAATCCAAAAGATAAAGCGGATATCTCTACACGTCTGCCGAAAGTGACTGGCGTCTCACATTATTGGTTCTCCACAGGTGATCTTGCTGTGCCCTTTAACGGCAAGTATCTCTCACCGGAAAAGATTGAGCGCTTGTTTTCATTCATCAACGATTCTATGACAGAGCGCGCTCTACTGCGCTTCGGCATCGACGATTTTGAGTTCTCTAGCGTGCCGGAGAATTGGTCGAGTAGTCCCAAATTTTCGATGGAGAGCAGTTATAGCATGCTACTGGGTCTACAAGGCACCTCTAATGGGTTGGAGGGGCGCAGTCGTTATGCCTGGCCCAATTCCATCTACAGCTCAGCCCACTCAAACACGAACTCTATAAAAACAAGCGACCTCGACTATTCAGAATTTGGCTCAGAATTCGATAGCAGCGAAATACGTTTGCTTACAGGCTCACCCTGCGGCAGCAACTACTACGATGTGGCTTCATCTGTGGATAGCGAGGAACCACGTCAGAGCACGGCGACAAGACGCGAAAACTTCTTCAAAGCCAACTATGAAGTTGGGTCGTTAGATAAACTTTTCGAAGAGGATCAGAAGAACGCTAAAAACTTACCAGCCGATACAAAACCATCACTATCCATACCAGAAATGCTCAACAAGCTACAAGAACAAAAAATCAAACTAGCCGATCTCGAGAAACGCTTGAAGACTTATTCGAATCACTCAGGCATAGCAGGCGCTATATTACCACACTCAAAAGAATCACCAGTTTATATGCAAAAGCTACGCAGCGTCATCAATGCCATCGACAATATTGGCCAAGGCGGTGATGGTGGTTTCAAGGCGTGCAGCATGAAACAGTTGGAGAGTTTTATGTATTTTCTAACGCGCTATGCCGACATCTGTTTGGCCAATTGTAATGATCATATGAGCAAAGTGTTGGATGTATTGTTGGAGCATCAGCAGCAGCAGAAAGATGAGTTGATGCAATCGAATAGTGAATTGTGCGCTGTTTGATCCAGAGTTAGATGACAGGCTATATGTATGATACAAGCTATATGTATACTATCATGGGTCGGCAAATTGGTAAATGCAGGTGTACAAGTGAGAGCGCTTATACACGCCACACCCCCACGCGATGTGGTTTCGCCACTTGCTCAGCGACGACTAAATCATTTGGTAAACAAAGAGCGAAACGTGTCTGTGTGATGAGTCCAACTTGTTTGACTGATCTTAGGATCTATAGGGCGCCGATGCTTGATGTATACATATATATAATGGCGGGAAATAACTGCTGGGTTATAAACGTAATGTTAGTCGTATTTTATATGACGTATATTTTTGATTTTTTAAATAATATATGTACTTATGGAAAAGTTAATTTTAATAAATCAGTGCATGCGAAGTAAAAGCAATCAAATTGAGTTTTTATTGAATTGTTGAACATATCGTAGTTCTCAAGAATAATCAGACTTGTGTCTTTGAAAAAGTGGATATACTCTTTTCCTTCTTGGCTACAAAAGAATGCGGCTTTTGGAGTTTTTACATCAAATAGTCACTCGATACATCAAATGACTTGCTCGTGAAAATCTGTCTTAAATCAAATACCGTCCTCGCTTTAATAATAAAGTTAAAAATGTGGTAGGTGGCAACCCTGAAAATGTTAGTGTAATCCTTTAAAATATCTTCTTAGAGCGTATCACCAAAAAAAAAGTCGGCCGTACCTCCCCTCATATGAAGTGTTTTTGAAAAACATTAAGAAAAGAATTTTATTTTATTCTGGATGCTTCATATCTTTGGCATTTGTTGTCGGATTTTAAAGTGTGACACATCATTTTTTTTTTGTCTCAAAGAGGAGGTTTTTCTCAAGAAAGTTCATTGAGCTCATTCATGCGTTTCATTGTGGTACTTAACCACCATATCTCAGTTTCTACCACCCTAATGTAACGACCTAAGGTCAGTTAAGATCAATTAGCTTTTTTTAGAAAAAATCACTACCTGACACAAAAAAAAATGGTGTATCATACTTTAAAATCCGACAATAAATGCCGAAGAAAAATGCAATGGGCGACATCTAGGGTTGCCAGAAAAAATAAATTTTTTTTAAATGTTTTTCAACAACACTACATATGAGGGGAGGTACGGCCGACTTTTTTTTTGCCTGTAAGGAGAGACGCTCTAATGCCCTTACTGGCTAATCTTGCTCAATACTTAACAAACATTGAGATAGATGGCAACACTGTAAGCCGCATAAAGTGGCATCACCACATATGCCAAATTTCATCCGAATCGGGTCAGCCGTTCACGAGATAGTGGTCGCTATGCGAAGAAATAAATAAAAAGCGGTGAGGTGGCAACTCTGCTTGAAAAAAATCTTCGTTTCTGTGCGTTGTAAAAAATGTTTTATTTTATACTCATATTATCATATCCTGCTCAATATTAAACAAAATACAATTAGATAGGTGGTAACCATGTAGACCGTTCGAAGTGGCAGCGCCAAATTTTATTTTATTATTTCTACTTTATTTTTAAGAGCTTTAAGCCTCATTTTCTATACAAAAAAGTAGCTATGTATGTAAAATTAGTCGTTTAATAGATTTCAAACTCTCTCCACAATCGAGCTAACCTTAGACTCCCTTTTTTCTTTCTCCCCCCACAGCCACCTGAAAATGAGCTTCAGAAATCGCACGAACACAATCCGGCCGCCTTGAGCGAACACCAACTGCGCGTGCAAGCCTCACTGCAGCGTCTCAACATACCCGACTGGTTCCGCACATACAATCAGAATACAACACGTTCACCCGATGGCGGCCAAACAAACGTCTACAAACCGGGTAACTTTACGCGCAAACGCACCACAGAGTCGGGACGCTGGGCGGGTCTCAATTCAAAAACGACATCACTCAGCTCATTGGGTTCACAGCGATCCGATCGCAGCCCACTCTTGCTCAGCCCCTCAGCGCATAGTCACCATGGTGGCCAAGTGGCGGCGACGCATCAGCAGCACAATGTCGCTGGTGGCACTAGCGTTTATGGCACCACCACCGGCGCAGGCGCATTTTCACGTTGGTCCACCTCTCACTTGAATTCATCACAAACATCACCTAGCGTATCGCAGCGCGGCTCTTTCACGCGTGGCGGTCCCATTAACTCCAGTTTCATATCGGTGGCTAGCGGACAAAATAATGCAATAAGAAGTTCCTACCGGCAGCCATATTTAGGTTGGCGCAGTCAGGAGAAATTGTCACAGCGTACACCACATGAACGGTGAGTTGGAATGAGAGTTGAAATAAGAGAAAATGTGAATCTTACTTAAATTTTGTCTCTTCTCTCTTTCATAGCTTGGCTTCGTCGTTACTCGCGCAACAACAACGCACAACACCTCCACAACGGACCACCAATGTCACCGCAAATGGTGACGCTGGTAAACTGCAACCAGTAACACCGGAAATACAAAGCTCCATTAAAGAGGTTACATCCGCTATTGTGCATTTTGTCAATGATCAGACACAACAGCAACAACAACAACAACAGCGTAGTAGATCGGCGAGTCCTAACTCGAGGTAGGCAGCTTAGAAGCAACAAATTCAAAAATAAACACTCTTGGGTCTGGGACTCAACGTAAACAAATACGACGTTAAGCACAATAGCACACAAATCACGTTATCACAACAACAAAAACTATCGTTAATTGGAATTAATGTGACTCTCGTATACTCACGTTGTGTGTGTGTTTGTTTTTGTGTTATATAAATCATCTCTTAGAAATACTCTCGTAGAACCATACAAACATATCTGTCGTTTAGTAATTGGTGTAGATTAGTGCCTCACACACATTCATACATATTCGATTCGTATTAGAACTTATTATTGTGCACACCCCAAGTGCAATTGTTGCACCAAGCCCTAGAACAACAACTAAAGAACAACCAAGCACTAAGTAAGCTTAATTTATTTATGTGTTGGAGAGCGTATGCAGCCCACAAATCACTATTGAAAACTTCACCAAAAATGTATGTCGTTGCGTCAACGTAAATCCCCGATCACCTTCAAGCACCAGCCAAAAATAGTTATCAAAAAAAAAAAAATATTATAAAAAATTTTCGTTGTATTTCCCACTTAGCTACTTGTAAAATTATGATTTTAAGTTGCATCATTGGTTCTTAGAAGCGAGATGAGCTGGGTGATGTTTTGTAAATACGCAGTTTTTATTTGAAGAGGTAAGCGAAGTTTTTTATTTTTTTTATTAGTTTGTTTTATAACTTTTCTCTTCTTTATTTTTACTAATTTTGAGAATAATTTTGTGTTTAATATTTTTACTAACGAAATTAACTTGACTTATTTGTAACATTTGTAATTAACAACTTACTAATTTTTTTTTTATACGCAAACCGAGCTTAAACTTTTAGGGATTTTAAACCGCCCCAAGTGGCAACACCCTAGTAAAAGATCTTAGAATAAGGCATGCTATTTGTGTGCCAAATTTGATCCAAATCGCGTCAAACGTTCCCGAGATAGAGGTCGCCATTCGAAGGATTAAGTAAAATACGGTGGCAACCCTGTTGAAAATCTATTCGTTGGTATACGGTCGACACTACCCTTCGCTTGATACTTCTATTAGCACATATTGCTTAATATTAAAAAAAAACTGAGACAGGTGGCAACTCTGTAAATTGCTACAGGTGGCAATTCCCAAGTGGAAAGCCCTAGAATGAAGCATACTATCTACATATATGCCAATTTATATCCAAATCGCTGCAGGCGCTCCCGAAATAGTGCTCGATATACAAAGGAATAAACCAAATTCAGTTAGGTGGCAACCCTTGGTAGAAGCCGAGCCCAGAAATATCTACGTTGGTATGCGGCCGAAAATACCTTTCATTTGGTACCAATATTAGCATATCTTGACATTAAAAAAATTCAGATAGGTGGCCAAGTGGCCACACGCAAGTAGAAATTCTTAGCTGAAAATCTTGGTATATCCTTATTTCGTACAAATCAGTCAATAAGTTCCCGAGATAGTCGTCGATATACAAAGGAATAAAAAAAATTGGTTAGATGGCAACTCTTGTTTTCGATCCCACTTGAAAAAAACTTCGTTGGTGAAAAATAGTCGAAAATAGCTTTCATTTGTTACCCATATTGTCATATCTCAGTCAATATTTAAAAAAAAAAAGTGAGATAGGTGGCAGCCCAGTAAACCACCCTAAAGTGGCAACATTCCTTATGTCCAAAAGTTCATCCCTAAAGGACCGACGGGTGCCGAAAAACCAGAACCATTGGGGTATAGAATACGCAAAGAAAATTTTGTGAGATTTCCAGAATCGTTCTAACTGTTTAAATCTGATAAAATTAGAGCTAGCTTTTTGAAGAAGTAAAATTGTAAAATTTATTATAAATAACTCACTTTCAGGCCAAGCCCCTTTACATGACACCTAAAATATTAAAAACAAACAAACTACCTAATTGGAAGAAAATATTTTTTTAAACAGGTGGCAACGCCTTACAAAAAATAGTTGTACCTGCTTAAATATGTATACCCGGAGCCCTTTCATTTAGCATCTCAATGTTAAAAATCATACAAACTATACACGAAAAATTATTTTGAAACAGGTGGCAACCCTTTTCCAAAAAAAAATCTTCTTGTTAATCTAAAAGCTTAGCCATTTCATTTCGCATGCCAAATTTAAAAATCAAAGAAACTAGACAGGTAGAATTATTGCAGAGGGTCCAGACAGGTGGCAACCCTTTTCAAAAAAATATACCTTCCTCCACATCTACAGGTTGAGCCAATTCGTTGGACACCTCAACTTTAAAAATCGAGGAAAACAGGAAATACAGGAAATATTAATTTGCAAACAGATGGCAACCCTTTAAAAAAAAAATAGATTTTTTAAATGTTGTGCGTTTACATTTGACACCTTATGCCAAAATAATGGACTTACGCTTTTCCATAGAATTTTTTTCTTTAAATCCTGCTAAAGCATCAGCTTTTAAAATGAAATATTTTCCTACATCTTTTCACAGCAACAGGAAGTAATTTTGCATATAACAGGCAGGTGTGTGTGTGTGTCTGCTGTAATTGCCGAGAAATTGCTTGAAGCTACGAAAAGGCATAACAAAAAAGTTTCGCTTTGCAAAAAGTGCAAAAGCTTTTGTCAGAAATTTAAACGCTTCAACTTATGTATGCATGTCCATTGTTTGAGGCGCTATCAAGTTTTGTACTTACGCAAAAATGTTGATTGTTCTACTAAGTATACATTTTTAGCATTCAATTTGACTACGCATTAAGTTAAACGTTTGGTATTGAAATGCACGCAAACTGCCAAAATTCAAAGCGAACTTTTGCATTTCAGTAGAAGTGAAATTACATAATACTCGGAATGTTTAATGTATGTAAACATACGAACATACAATCACACATACATTAATGCAGATATGTATGTGTGTAGGTGTTCGTTCTCATTTACCAACAAATTTTTGCCATTTTCAATTTAATTCCACTCATTCGACTATGTAATCTTGCCCTAATTTTTGGTCATTGCCCTGTTTTGGCGTTGCGCGTATTCGAGTTGCAGAGTTCAGAGGATTTTTATTTTTTATTTTTTTATTGCTTCAATATAAATAGTTTGCATTTTTCTTTGGCACTGGGAATATTTTATTTTTACTTTTTTTGGAAAAGAGTAAAAAATAATAAATACTTATCACTCCTTCTTACGTAATAACAGAACATTGGGTTTAAATCGAGCGCCTAAAAATTTCAAATTTTTCAAATATCTTCAGTGACGGTTTTTAAAATTGAATTGGGGGTCTATTCGTTGCACAGTGGGTTGATGTGTCAATTAAAAAAAGTTTGTTACTATGGCAATAATTCGCTCAATTTTGTTATAATTTTTGTAAGATGAAATAAAATTAAAAACAAAAAAAAATTTATTTTATTTTTGTCTTTTTTAATTTTTTTGTTTATTTTTTTTTTTATTTATTTTTATTTTTTTCTTTAAATTTTGTTATAATTTTTGTAAGATGATATAAAATTAAAAACAAAAAAATTTATTTTATCTTTATCATTTTTAATTTTTTATTTATTTATTTTTGTTTTATATTATTTTTATTTTTTTAATTTATTTTATTTTTATTTTTTTAATTTATTTTATTTTTATTTTTTTAAGCAATAATTCGCTTAATTTTGTTATAATTAAGTAAGATGATATAAAATTAAGTTAAAAAAAAAATGTATCTATATCTTTTTTAATTTTTTTTTTATTTTTTTTATTTTTTTTATTTTTGTTTTATATTATTTCTTTGTAATTTTTATTAATTTATTTCTTTTTTTATATTTTTTTAAATTCATTTTATTTTTATTTTTTAGGCAATAATTCGCTAAATTTTGTTAAAATTTTTGTAAGATGATATAAAATTAAAAACAAAAAAAATTTATTTTATCTTTATCTTTTTTAATTTTTTTTTCAATTTTTTTTTCAATTTTTTTTTTTTTTTTGTTTTTTATTCTATTTTTATTTTTTTTATTTTTTTTTATATTTTTTTAATTTATTTATTTTTTATTTTTTAGTCTATTTTTTATTTTATTTTTGTTTTTTATTTTATGTAACTTCAGTTTATTTTATTTTATTTTTAAATTTTTTTTTTTTAATTTTATTTTAGTTTATTTAATTTTTTTTTAATTTATTTTTTTTTTTATTTTTTAGTCTATTTTTTATTTTATTTTTGTTTTTTATTTTATGTAACTTCAGTTTATTTTATTTTATTTTTAAATTTTTTTTTTTTAATTTTGTTTTAATTTTTTTTTAATTTATTTAATTTAATTTATTTTTATTTTTTTTTTTTCATTTTACTTTATTTTATTTTACTATAGTATGTTTTTTTTTTCTTACAATATTTTATTTGATTCCATTGCAATATAGTTTTTACTGTTTGATCTTATTTATTTTTTCACTTTTTTTCACACTGAGCCACTGTAGGTATGTATGTATGTATGTTCATTAGAGCGTTTCAAAAATGTATGAAAAAAGATTCTGGTTTCAAGTTTGATATGCATTGCCTCTACATTCGTTGCTTTTTAGCCTAAATTAAATGTGTGCCAAGTTTTATTGTTCTAGGATAACGGCAACCCGTGTAGATTTTTAGTTAAATTTTTGCCTAGCACCTTTTAATAAGTTCGCAAAAAAGTCCACTAGGGCTTTGAAACACACATAATTTTAATATTGTGTCCATATATAGAGGACTGTGCAACAAATCTCTACCTTTGTTTATTTACAAGGACAGCAGGATCCTTTACAAGCATATTGAGAAACGTATTCAGAAGAAAAAGAAGTTGTACTGTTGAAAGAAGTTTATCAGATTGCTTAACAATTAGTTTTTTAGCTAAATTAATTGTGGATATCTTGAAATTTCGCAATCATAGTGCACTTTTTATAGGTCATACACGGCGTATGAATAACATTTAGTTATTCAAATGATAAAAGTTCAGGTAAATTTTATTTATGTTGTGGTTGATAGCTCCGGAACGGATTGAGATATCGATATAAAACTAACACTACGTTCAGGCTCTCATGAAAACCTTTCATTTGATACCCATATTGTAAAATCAATTTCTAGGATATCTCCTGTGCATCCTTAAGTGTTTTTATATGTATACATTTTTTTACACTTTTGATAACTCATCGAATTTTTAGAAAGTTGAAGGATAATATTTTTAAAGGGTCATTATTTCCATGTCCTTAAAGGATAATTAAAAAAAAGTTATATTCAGCCTACATATACTCCAATTATTCTCTCTATATTAGTACCCACATATACAACTTTTATTTTTTGAGACAGTCTAATATTCATTTGTGCTCCAATTCACACTACGTCTAAGTGTGATTGTGCATGCAAAAGCAATTATTAACTCAAACAACCACACACATCGAAATCATTGAGCCATTTGATAATATAATTCACGGCTCTGCCATTTGATCCGATAATAGAATTGCATTTTAAGTGCATTTCATATGTTCATATAAGCTGGCAATAACAAGCAGATATATGTACATATGTATGTGAAAAAAGCAATTATTTACATACCCACAAGAAAGCATGCATACATATAAAATAGTAAATGTATGTATGTCAATTAATTCGTATTTATGGTTTTTCATGATGAATTGCAGAATATGCATATGAAATTGGAACGAGCTTTTAATATACCCAGGTGTATACATATGTGCATATGTATTTGTGTATGTAGCTGTATAAATAAAAATCTGTTTTATTGGCAGAAATCTACATATGTATGTATACATCTATTGATATGAACGTATGCTCTTTGCTATCCAACATAAATTATGAGCTCACCTCTGCTTCTCTTTCTTCTTATACTCCCTGCTATAATTGCTACTCTACATCGTGAATGTTTGTCGGTTTAGTTGCTCATTGAAATGGAAGTTTTCTTCTTTAGCGTCCTAGATAACTTATCTTTTTTTTCGCTATTCGCATTTCCCATTTTCTAGCCTCGAGTCAGCGGCTGAGTGGTCAATCCTTTTGGCATACATTTGCTTTTCATATTCTTTTAAGTACGTATATATGCAAATTTGCGCAAGGTTTTAGAAAGTAAATGGGACAAGTAAGCTGAAGTGAAATTTAAGAGATAGCCAGCTCTAGCTATAATTATAAAAGTTGAAAAGAAATTCGCCATATCTCTCGAACCCTTTTTTCTTCACTCTACCATAAAAAGTTACTCATACGCCATGGCGTCCCCATTTACTTGGCACATTATTAGCTTACACCGTGCGCTGTAAGCTGCTGTGCTGTGTTTCATGCCAACATGCTTGATACCTACTTTTACTCATTTTTTTCCTTGGCAATCAGGCCGCGATTGCGGTTCACTTTATACAAACAGCTGTTCAAATGCACAACCATGCGGGCATAAAAAAATCAACAATATTGTGTATCTTAAATTGGTACAACTGCAGCGAAATTGCGGTAAACGTGATGTTGGCTTGTTAGCTGTACATATGTATGTAGATAAAGGGTTGTACATATATACATGTGCATGTAACTATGTATCTACACTTTTGCTGGCCTATACACATTTTTACCGAGTTCACTTACTATTTACTTGGCTTACTGGCTGCAGCACACGTGCGCATTGTACATAATCGAATGAAAAATGGCAAATCCATGTAGTAACATTCAATAAAGAGATACAGTCACAAAATAAATGAAATGTGATAAGCAAAGAGTAAATCAATAATTGAATGATATAATTAAAGATTGACCATTGACCGTAATTAATTTAGTTTTCGCATTTTAATTGATTTTATCATTCAAAAGTCGCTGTCGTTGACTTCGGAGAGAAAGAAGCAAAATGCAGATTGACCACAAAACAGCTGAAAAGATCGCAATATAAAATATTAAAGTGGAAAACAGAAAATCAAAATAAATGATGGTTCGAAATTTAAGCCTAAATTGCATGTGTGTGAAGTTTTATTGTTCTAGGATAACTGTAACCCGTGCTGATATTTAGTTGAAATTGTATCTAGCAGCTTATACTAAGCTCGCAAAAAAGTCCATTAAATCTCCGAAAATCACATAATTTTACTAGTTTGCTCATATTTAAAAGACTGCGTAACAAAGCTCTAATTTTTGTTTTTTTTTTATAAGGACAACAGGATCCTTTACACGAATATTGAAAAAAAAAACGTATTCACTAGAAAAAGACATTGTAGTTTCAAAAGTGTGTTAGAAGATTGCGTAAAAATATGTTCTTCTAGCAAAAATAATTGTGTATATCTTGAAACTTTGCAATTATAGTGCACTTTTTTTGTTGGGTATACACGTCGTATGAGTAACTTTTAGTTAATAAGTAAGAAAAGTTCGGGTAAGTTTTATACAAGTTTTGTGGAATATCTCAGAAACGGATAGAGATATCGAAATAAAACTTAAGAACTCATGAACCACATTCATTTGATACCCATATTGTAAAATCCATTTCTATCCATATTTTGGGTTATCCTTAAATATTTTTATATACATTTTCCGGACTTTCATTAGATTACAACTTTTTAAACACATCGAGTTTGTAGAAGGTTGAAGGATAATAATTTTAAAGGAAACTACTTCCATGTTCTGCAAGGATAACTAAAAAAGGCATATTTGGACTATATTCGCATCATTCTTTAAATTATTAACCATGTGGATACGACATTTTGTTGAAATTTTTCGGTATGCGGTAAAACTTTCGATCCTTTAAAGGAGATCCTGAGCATCTGACAAAGCAACAAAAATACCGGTTTACTTATTATGAAGCCTTTAAACTGGAAGGATATAATAATATGAGTACAAAACGCAGGGGCATGCAGTGAGATTATACTAATAGGGGGTATACTCTTAAATAAAACAACTTTGATTTTTTTAGGACAGTCTAATATAGATATGCATGCTTAATATATACTCTAAAGCTATAATAGTAGTAACATAAAACAGAATCCGCCGACTCGACGGAGACTATCACAACATTAAACGACAAACAACAATGTACAAGAGCAGCATAGTTTCAGGCGCCAACGTCATTTTTGCCATTTTTTTTGCATACTTTTACACTTAAATAAGCAGACATACACTGACATAACAAAATTGATCAGCATATAACATAACTTTATGTTCTTTCCGCTTAAAAGTTTTTAAGACAATATTATTCTTATATACTCTCGTTGTTGTTGTAGTTCAACCACTTTAGTTTCACCTTTGCCATACATACGAAAAATCCATGTATGTATTTGCTTCTCATACAAATCCTTTTATATAAAACATAATATATTGCGGTTATATGCGCTTATGTAGTTGTTGCTATCTTTGCTAGGTCAACATACAAATATATATTCGTGGATGTCTGGCACAAAAGTATAACCTGTAGGGAAAGTCGCTAGTTCTTAGGTATTGAGGAGTTTACAGCAGCAGCAAGAGAGTCAACAAAACTTTACGATTATAATCACTGTAATTATCCTCAAATGGTCCCAAATTGACTGAAAAATGATCCTAAAATGACTCTAAAATTATCCCTAAATGACCCCAAAGTTATTCCGAATTGAACCTAAAAAAATCCCAAAATTACCCTAAATTGAACCCTAATTGACACCCAAAGTTATCCCAAACTCCCTTCAAAATGACACCAAAATGACTCCAAAACAACCTCAAAATTATGTCAAAATAACCCCAAAATTATACCAAAATGATCCCAAAATGATACGAAATTGACCTCAAAATAACCCCAAAACTATCCTAAATTTTTTCCCAAATTGGCCCCCAAACTGATTCGAAATTTACCCCAAAATTATCCTTAAATGAGTCCCAAAATTATCCTAAAATTACCCCAAAATAATCCAAAAAACTCCAAAATAATCCCAAAATAGTACCAAAATGATCCTAAATTGACTCCAAAATAATCCCAAAATTTATCCCAAAATATTCCCAAAATCACCCAAAAATGTCCCCCCGAATTGTCACAATTGAGGTGAATTTTGTTATGATTCAAGCATATGACTCTAATGTATTCATAAAGTTTAAATTGCAGTGCTCATTTTTTTGAACCAGAAATTTCGTTCCTTTGTTATTGATTTCCCCACAGGGACTATGTTTAATATAGTCCTACATACATTCGTGTATTTGGATCATTGCTCGTCTGCTTATGTACGAAAAATGTTTGTAGTTGTTTGTGCAGGGGTTAGTAGTACATACATATGGCATGGTAGTTTCATTCGAACTTTGTTTCATTGCTGCTTGCAACGTGTCAGATGTTAGACGTGTTCTCTTGCATAACGGGCATGAAAAAAAAAAACAGTGTTAAAGTTGGTGTGTGCTTATATTAGGAAAATAATTCAATAAAAAAATTGTCAAAGTTAATGGAATTAGCACTTAACGCATTTATAGTGAGCCACTGAAAAGTTCTGGCTAAGAAAGTTTTGCATTTAAAGTTTGAAAAGTTAGCTGGAAGGCAAATATTTTTGTTAGAAGGAATATGAACAGCTGTTTTGCAAGGAATTTCGATTCAAAGTTGGTGAGTGATTATTGTTGCTTTTATTCTTAGTGTAGGTTTTAGTTTATCTTTAACAAAAGTAGTTAATAGAATATTTGCAAAGTTTTAATTTTTTTGTCACGCAGCTCGCCTAAAATAATTTTTAGCTCAAAGTCAGAGCATGTTCAATCTATGTATACACAGAAAAAAATTACACTGGTAAAATCAACAATCTCGTACTGCTATCTTGAAGTTGATAAAATTTTGTTGAAGTAACTGCAATCAATTGTTGATTGAACAAAATTTTGTATTAAAACAACAATTTCCTCTTGTTAATTCCACAGCGAAGGCTCTGTAAATTTAAGTTCATTGCATCAACTCATTAAATTTTGTAGAACTGACAGAGTTTTTGTTGATCAAACAAATTTTTGTGTTGCAACAACAAACTGCTGCAGTTAACCCAACAGCCAAGATACTGTCATTACTGTCATAGAAAAAAGCTGTAATTATGCCGGCAAGCATAATTACACGATGACATCATGGTAGACACCTGGGTTGAGCGTTCAAGACACCTGAGTTCGATTCTCTAATCTAATCTTAGCTTGCGTCATAATGACGCTTAACCGCCTAAGCGATTTTGGCCGTTTCGTATCAAAGCACGCCAGTCATTGCTTTTTAGCGATAACTGACGCCAATTGGAAACCCCAAGGGAGTTCAAGTCATCCTCAACCTGTTGTTTCCATCTCAGTCGAGGTCTCCCCCTTCCTCTGCTGCCGAATTCGGATGTCGATAGGAAAACTTTCTGTGCTGGTGCTTCTTCGAGTTCGATTCTCGGTGAATTCAATATAATAACTCTGAAAAATATACCCCTTATCATAATTATAGGATACCTCGTTCTGACATGCCAGTTAAAAAACGGTTTGGTAAAAGTGCAAAACTTTTTCAAATATTTTGTATCAAAAAACCGAAAATGCCATTTTGTAGCCCGTTCAATTCTAGTCTGACAAAGTGTAAGTTTTAACTGTCTCAAAGATCTCCTTTAATTGTTAGAATTTTTTTTTGGGTATGCTGCGCACTTTTCTCCACACATCCCAAAATCATGATGCCCTCAAAAAAAAAAAAAAAAAAAATTTACCTAAAGGAAAATTAAATTAAAGGAGATTTTTGAGATACTTAAAACTTACACTTTGTTAGACTAGAATTGAACGGGCTACAAAATGGCAATTTCGGTTTTTTCAAAAAACTTTTTGAAAAAATTTTGAATTTTTTCCAAACCGTTTTTTAACTTTAAAAAATCAGAGTAAACGCTTATATTTAGAATTCTATTAGCAAAAAATGAAAAATTAAAATAGAATTACATAAGGGCTTAGAATATGTCAGAACGAGGTGTCCTATAAATATGATAAGGACTGTATATTTTTTTAATTTTATTTTTTTACTTTGACTCCTTTTGAGGTCCGCATATCGGTCGAGCCTGCAGAGTTATCGACAAAAGGGATACCTTAAATCTTAAGTTAGGTATCTAGTAACGCAATAACGAAAAAAGCATTTAGTTCCATTGCGCAGTTCTTGAATGATGCGCGCACAAACACAAGGACATAAGCACAAAGGTGCTTAGTAAACTATTTTAGTTGATATGATCAGTTTATTTTTCTCTTTGTGTACTTTTTATTTATATTTTTTTTGTTAAATTTTCTCGCTTTTTTTTTGACAATATGAAAAGTTTCTTGTCATCTTTCCTATTATTTGTTTACCAACCAATTAAGTTATTTATGTTTGCTCTAATCAACACTATTTGTTTTGATAGAGTAGATATATCTATATAGTACATAACGACTGGCACATGCAGGGCATTTGGTTGACTGGATGCTGTATTAAAGCACATATGTAAATACATAGTTCTCTATATACTCTTATATAATTTAGCCTGTATATATTTGCATCTGACAATAGCCAGCAGCTTGTATCTACAACGCCGCAGGGAATGATTCATAGCCCAATAACCTGAATACAAATACTTAACTTGTTTTCTATTGTCATAGGTTAGGGTAGGTAATTGTATTACAAATAAAATAATATATATACACAAAGCGGACAATAGTACATATGTACATATATACGATTACAAACATACTTGTATTTTACTGCTACAAAATATATAAGGGTGAATAGGCGAAAGAATGATTTTTGTTAAGTTGCCGCTTTTTCTGTCATTTTAGTAAGTTTCATTGCTACAATAAATATTTAGTTGACTTGCAAGCATAAGTAAATAGCTACTTATTACATATTTACTTTAAACAAGGGTGTTATTTATTGATTTTCAGTAGCCATCCAAAGTAGCATTGCACGTGAATTTGCCAAAAGTGCAAATGTCAGCGTAACTTAAGCTCTTTTTTTTTGCAAACGATATACAATTGAAGGGTGTTTTGCGATACATAGAAACAAAATACAACAAAATAACATAAACCAACCAACCAGCTTATACTAAGTTCGCAGAAAACTACATTAAGGCTACGAAAATCTCCACCTTTGAATTTTTATAATGACAACAGGATCCTTTACCACCATATTGAAACAAAAACGTATTTACGAGAAAATTACATTGGAATATCAAAAGTATATTAGTAGATTGCGTAACAATATATTTTCTACCAAAAAAAAATTGTGTACATCTTGAAACTTTGCAATTATTGTTCACTTTTTATAGGTCATACACGGCGTATGAGTAACATTTAGTTATTTAAGTAAGATAAATTTTAGTCATGTTTTGGTTGATATATTCGAAACGGATTTGAGGTATCAAAATAAAACTTACACTCCGCTTTGATGCTTTGAGGGATATCCTGAACATCTGGTACCAGAAAAATAAACCGATTTACTAATTATGAAGACCTTAAACGCTAAGAATACAACAGTAGGAGTAACACGAGTACATTAATGATTAAATTAGCAACACGCAATAGAATGCATAAAGATTTGAGTGAGTACTTCAACTGCAAGTCGGCACGGGTTGTCGTGGTCCGAATGGAATAAAATTTTGTCAGGATAGTTTTTGAAGCATAACGGCCAAAATTAGGGCGTGTGCGTTTAAATAAAACAACTTTGATCTTTTGGCAAAGTCTATTACATATCATGTATATTATCAGCATGTGAAAATTTAATTTTAACATTTTAAGTAGTTACTCAAAAATACAGCGTATGTAGTAGGTTATGGCTAACTCTACATCAAGTGAGTACTCTGGTGACGCATCACGCTATGCTCACAAGTTGATTCTCTGTACACCCAAAAAAAAAAGTGAGCCTAAATATGTTCCAAAAATAAATTACTAACACGCACTACACTAACACCGCTAACAATTTTTTTTTTTTACATTAACAGCAACCACTAAACATATTAACAATACCATCGCCAATTTCAACTAATTAATTTGTTTTTGTTTTTTTATTCTCTCTCTCTCCCCTCACACCAAATTCTAGAAAATGTTGGCTTGAATCGTCATTTGTTGGCATACGTCCATTGGACTCACCACAAACACCGGTCATCGAGAGTACAGCAACAGCATTTAGTAGCGCTACAAATACCGCAAATACAACCGCTAACAATAGCATTAGCAGTCAGTACAATAGTTATACAAATTACAATTATAATTACAACAATACAAGTAATTCATCAACAAATACATTAACAGCAATAACAACACCAAATAGTATTGGTGGTATTGGTTACAATACAGCGATTACAACAAATCCGCATGTATTACGCATGAACGGACTGAGTATCGTTGGCGGTGGTGAGTCAACAATTATGATTTAAGCATTCTTATTAGAAATATATCGATATACTATATATTAAATATTTATGTATAATAATGCTATATATGTATACAAGTAAGAAAAATTGATTGCTTAAAAATTGCACAAACAAAAAAAAAAATTCACAAAAACACGAATGCAAATGCAACAACACGAAGAAATCAAAAATCGATAAATATTTTGTTTTTTTTATCGAAAATGATGCTTACTTTTCTTGACGTCTTAGCAGTTACAAAGAAAAAGTTTAGCATTAAAAGGAAAAAAAAAAATATTTTTTGCTTGCATTAGTAGTGTAAAAGTAAAAAAAAAAAAAACAAAATAAAAAAGTAACGAGTTGCAAATAATTTTAGTTAATAATTTAGTTGTTTAGATGTTATCGATATACATTTAAATGTGTGCATTTCATATTTACATATATGTAGCTACAAACACACATGCTTATTTATTTTTTTGTAGAATGTGCAAAAATATTTAGATTTGAAAATTAATTAATATTTAATAAGCATGTGAAAGTTGAATGTTTACATTTTTTAAGTGCACAAAAATACAGGGTAGATAGTAGATGAGGGCTAACCTTGCAACTAGTGACACCTAACCTTACAACTGATGACGCCTCACTTACGCATACCCATGCAACTGGTGGCTTCTTACTACATGCTCACCAGTTAAGTGGTTATCCATGGTTTTCTATACACCCTGTATATATATATTTTTTTTTTTTTTAATATTTAGTACACTTTTGTTTTGTATATATATTAATTGCAATCAGCATCTTGGTAAGCGCTGGAGATGCTAAAAATGTATCAAAAGAAATCGATAGCAGCTAATGAAAGCATTTTTAACAGTTAGTTTTGCACAAAACTATTTCGTTTTATTCAATAAGCACGTTTGATTTTGCTTAATTCGTTTTTAAAACATTCTACATTAAAATTATGAATGTATATAAAAAATGTCTACATATTTATGTATGTAACTATGTTTTTAGTTTCATTATATAGTAAAAAAAAAAAATAAAAAATTTTATAAAATGTGGCAATATTATTTTTTAAAGCATGTTAATAAATTTTGAAAAATTTTAAATAAAAATATAGAAAAACATTAAATTGGTTAAAATAAACAATTAAATACTTCATATATTATGCTCAAAACATCATTTACAATACATACATACTTATAACTACAACACAAAAAAACTTATATAAAAAAAAAAAAAATTGTTTAAAAAATTTTAATTTTAATGTATGTTTAAATGTAGTAAATATTACTTTGTTCTAAATTTAAAAGCTTATTTTTTTATTATATTATTTTTTGTTTAGATTTTAAGTTTTGACTATGACAATTTATTTGCATATTATTTCATATATACTTACTATATATAACAGTACATACTTATAAAACGTTTTGTAATATATATTCTCAAATTAAAATAAATAAATATTTACGTCCAAACAAATTTATTTATTCATTTTATTTTATTTAAACATTAGACACTTTATTTTTCAACCTCATCCGTCATAAAACATTGTGCAAGGGACACGATATAAGATAAATATCTCCCATCGATTACCTTGACAGAGGTTTAAATCCCATAAAATTTCAACCCATTTCACATTATCTCCAAGTTGCGTTTTATTGTTCAAAAATAACGGTAGCCAGTGCCGATTTTTCGTTAAAGTTTCATCTAGCAGCTTATTTTTATAAGGACAACAGGATCCTTCACCAGGGCATTGAAAAAACGTGTAGGTTTTTGTAGGTTTAGTTATTTAGTCAAAAGTCCAGAAAATTTTCAAAGTTCGTTACTTAAGTAATATGTGTCGACAATACAAAGTCGCTAACTGAATGCCGCAGATCTCTTAACGATATGGCTCAGCACTTCGGTATCAGCCTTATCTGGGTACCTGGGCACAGGGATATTGAAGGTAACTGCAGAGCGGATAAGCTGGCCAGAAAGGGTACCACCACTCATCTCCTTCCAGGAAATGACTTGGTTGGCATTCCCATGGCCTTTATCAAACTTTGTGTTAGCACAAATACCTTAAAAAGAGCTAATACGCTCTGGTCGGGTCTCTCGACGTGCGAGATTTCCAGCCTAACTTGGCCTTCTTATAGTAAAGGGCGTACTAATTGCCTGCTGACTCTTAATAAATCGGGTATTTCCTCTCTGGTAAGGGTCTTAACTGGGCACTGTTTAATAGGCACTCACAGTGCTAGGTTGGGCGTCTTATCTCATGACTATTGTCGCAGCTGCAGATGCATTGAAGAGGAAGAGAGCGTTCAGCATCTACTATGTCATTGTCCCGCACTTAGCAGAAGACGTTTGGCTATTCTCGGCCAACCGTTCCTCGACGACCTCGCTGAGGTATCTAAAACGGAAATAAAGGCGCTATCCAAATTTATTGATTCCACGAACTGGTTCGTTCCACTGCCTTGAGTGTGAGCTTTTGTTCTCGAACATGAGGGTGGTGTAGAGACCGTATAGGGTATCACAATGGGCCTATTTTTCTGGCTTAAGTGTTGGGCAGGGTCTGGGTACTCTGTCCTGCCCTTGCAACCTAACCTAACCAAACCTACTTAAGTAAGATAAATTTTAGTCATATTTTGGCTGATATCTTCAAGAAACGGATTGAGATATCAAAATAAAACTTACACTGCGTTTTAAACCTTCAAGGGACACAATTGGAAATAATCAATTAATAAAAAAATCAATCAAAATTAATAAAAAAAAATCTGAAGTGATTAAAAATAATGACGCATTTAAAAAAGGACGTGTGACACTCGGGGACTGCCGCGGTAAAGCTATTGCCTATCACTTTTTATCAACTTATGCAATTATAATATTTATGAAAACTCAATAAGCATATTTATGACTTTACAGCAGTACAACCTTAACCTCTTAACAGTATAGCCTATACAGCTCCAATTTTATGTACAACGTCACACTGTTAGTGGTATAGCCTAAATGTAAGCAACGCTTACAGATCCAATTTTAATGTAATGTAATGTACAGCTCCAATTTTCTGTAATCGGCCTGTTGCTAACATTAGTACAACGTCATACGCCTAAGTGTAGACAATGCTTATATTTATTTTTGTCAAGTTATGTTGCTAACGCCGAACCTTTTAACATTGAAAAAAGTCCGTTACTACGAACTTTTTTAACGTTAACATTTTTTTCATTTCACTCCCACCGCCAAAGGCCTACGATAAAATCTATGCAATAGCTTAAAAAATAATAGTGAGTTGTTAAAACTAATCAAAACATTATTTTTACTAAAATAAAGAAAATATTGAATATAATAAAGTAACTAAAAAAAATCGAAGGTACTTAGTTGGTCATGAAATTTAAAAAAATTTAAATATAACTTAAAATAATCAATTGATTAAATTTTTTTAAAACTAATTAATTATTAATCATTTAAATTAATAAGTTATATTATTTTTTTAAATTAATATTCAACAGTTACGTTTTTAATGTTTTTTTGATTTTTATTTTAAACGTTAGTTTTTTATGCGTATCAGCATCTATTTCAAAGTGGTTAGTCATATAGTCTCATTATTCACTACTATATTGCATACATGTTTTGTGATTATTATTAGCCACCTTTTTTTTTTAAATATTAACCTATTCTAGAAACACCCTTTTAAACACCCTTTCCAATACCACTTTACTTTTCCTTCAACTTCCTTACGTACTTACTTGTGATTACAGTTCGAAAGTTCTCAATGTAATTCATACTTGATTTATTATTCGTTAAAGATTTATAAAAAAAATGTTTGAAATAAGCTCAATCTTATTTGTAGCTATACATCTTAGAACTAAAAAAAAAAAAAAAAAAAAAAAAAAATAGGTCGACAGACATGCTCCGGTAACGAGTTTGAGAAAATTATGAAACTTCGAAACCGGAGCATGCTGATTTGCGATATAACGCTAGTGCTTACTCTTCGCCGTAGGTTAGTTTAAGTATATTTTAAGACTAACAGAGTATAAATTTTGCGAACAACAAACAAAACAGACTTTTTAAAAATATGCGTTTTTGTATTCTTGTTTCTTTTTTATTCCCAAATCACTTGAAAACATCATTAAAATACAAATTTGAAAAAAAAAAAAAAAAAAACAATTAAAATTCACAACCGCTTAACGCTTTTTATTCATTACAAAAAAAAAAAAACACACTTAAAAAAATATTGCTCGCTTGTCAAATTGAAATTTTTGCAAAAATTTAGCGCCAGAACGCTCATTGAGTAACGCATCGCTAGAAGATGTTTTAGCCTCACTATTAGGACTGCCATCGTCATCAACGTCAAGTGGTGGAGTGCAGAGCGTAAACGTAGGCGCTGGTGCGGCTGTCAGCGCAGGTGCTAGCGTCGGCGTCAACGCGGGCCCATCCGCCACAAGTGATCACTACACTAGGCCCACGACGACGACAGGTATGAACCTGTAAGTTTTGTTCCATCACCAACAAACTATATACTCGCCCTTAAACTTATATACTGCATATACTAGATATTTCGTCGTTCGCATAAATGATTGTCGTATATTATATAAAACAGCCCCAATAACATACGACAGTCATTTATATGGGCGACGATTTGTAAACACATTTAGAAATAAGTTAAACTATAATCAAAATTATAAACGTGTTTTAGCAGTTCCTGTTTATCCGGAAATTTTTGTATTGCAAATTTCTGTATTTTCGTTTTGGTTATAATCTTTATTTTTGTTGTTGTCTTTATTACGGACGAAAAAATTAAAAAAAGATGACGTAAAGGTTTTTTAAGATGGATATTAATATATTTCGATTCCAAAACGTCTTGTATTAGAAACGATTAAAAAATTTTAAAAATTCTGTTGCAGAAGGACTTATGTACATATCTAAGAGATCGTTTAAAAACTACCCTCTGCAAAACACAGTGACCATCATTTGATACATCATTTGAGGTTCAAGCTTGAGGTAAACGTTCCTCACGTTCCTCCATCACGTTCTTAAAGGCAATGTGCAAAACTTGATGGACTCCATTTTCTTCCCACTTACGTATTTCTCCGTCCAATAAGTAATATAGCTGTACTCTTATGTTCCTTTATCAAACTTGATGTTTGCATGTGTCAAACTTGACCTACTACATCAGCAATGAGTGTCAAGTGATGCCTCAAATGACGGTCACGGCAATTTCTATCTCATGTTGCATTAAAAAAATTCGTTTGAGTGTGTTGGTGTCTATCACGCGATTTTGGCAGGGTATATTCTAATATAGGGCGTTTTCAAGATATTTAAAATCGATTTGACTTATTATTGCTGTTTTATACTTATACTTTTGTAAATTTATCGATTAGACTTCCATCAGAAGTGATTTGTAAAATATCCTCATACTCATGTTCGAAGTGAAGTCCCCATTAGTATGCCTGCATTTTTTCCTCATGGGCGTCAGACCTTGACGCAGTTTCGGTATGATCAGTAAATATTCTGAAATTTTGTATTCAGTACTGAATATAATATTTTCAGTAAAAGGCATGGCCCATTTATTATGCCAAAATTTTACAAGTTGATTTGTCACGCCATTGATTGAGAATCTGGTCTATGAAAAACTTGAGAACTTATCTGACGATTGAGGTAACATATAATTCCATAAGATAGATAACTCAATGCAAACCCCACTAATTTCGATCAGGCACTATTTTCATTAGGAAAACTGAAAGCTAACTGTTAACAGTAAAAATTACAAACTTTTACAAATTTATAGAAATCACTGCAAAGTGTCAAAATTTCTCTTTGATCTGTCAAATTTTTCCCTTTTAATCTGTCAAAATTTAAATTTTAACCCTGTGCCAAACGTCAAAAAAATTTGTAACAATAATTTGCCAGAACGTGAAACTATATTCACCTTGACAAAATTGTCTAACTCGCCAGGAAGTTTCAACATTTTTCCTTGATCTGTCAAAGTTTGAATAATTGCGCCTGTGCCAAACGACATATGTAAAAATAGATACTGTGGAGAGATGTAAATTTCTATGGTGAAATAATTTTGTAACATAAATTTTGCGAGAACGACACATTTTATTCACCTTGATAAAAGCTTTGTTTCTTGAAATCTCCAGCAAAGAACTGTCAGCAGAAGAGAGTCTTGTAAAAAGCTGTCAAAATCTCATTTCTGCTAATTTTTCGTCGAACAGGGTTCAGCAGAAACTTGCAGACAAAACAGCTGTTACGTTTCTGATTGGCTAACAATTTGAATTTACATTTTTTGTTGTTGTGTTGCTATGTCACCGATCAGCTGTTCCTGCTTGCTGGTTTCTGCTGGACGAAAAATCTCCAGCAATAACTTGCAGCGAATTGGCGCTCTCTCTCTCAATTAAAAGTCAAAAAGCTGCTGAATTCGCTGCTAATTTTTTCAAAGAACACTTTTTTAGGAATAATTATTCATAATTAGCAGGAAAGAAACAAAGCTAAAATTGTCGAAATCGCCGTAGTGTCAAAATTTCCCCTTTATCTGTCAAACCTTGAATTTTAATTCTTATCCAAGCGATATAAAATTACTGTGATGAGATAAATTTTTCCTTGGTGAAAATTTGTGAGAAAGTGAAATTATATTCACCTCAACCCAAATATCCAATACATGAAGCCAGACAGTTACTCAGCGCCTTCCGTTAAGACTTCGAATCGTACTCGAAGCTTCATAACATCGTAAGCAAATAGTATATAAGTACTCTAAGGACATGTTATAAAGAGAGCTGTAACCCACCATACTTTTTTTCTAACTACTAACTGTTAGCTAGTTATTTGAAAAAAAAAAAAAATTGGGTTTTAATTTCCAAATATGTACCAAGGCTTCCAACTATAGCCCTTTTTAATCGTATTTGGATATTAGAGACATACTTCAGCTTGCTTGGAAAACCCGCTGGAATCTAGAACCAAAAACTTCGGGCCAGATTAAGAACTAAAATTATAGCCGCTTAATAGTAAAACTACTCTGGAGTGACTGCTAGTTGAAAACGTTTCTCAATCTAGAAAAACATAAAACTAACCGAACAGATTAGCTAAGCGGCCATAATTTTAGTTGTTTATCCGCAAACGACTATAACTGGGTTAAGCGCGCACGAATAAAAAGAGGCATTTGCAAAAAAATTAAAGATTTATAAAATGTAGTAAATTATCATAGGTAACTGAAAAACATTAAAGAATACAATAAATGTAAATGGAAAAATTCCATTTTCTGAGAAAGATTCATGCAACTTTAGCATCACAAAGCAAGTAGTACGATTATATCCTTCCATGCATGCTCGACTCATTCCACTACGCAACAAAATCCCTACAAAAATCTTACTAAAACCATGATACAATTTTTATTTGATTTTTCCATGCGTAAACACTTAAAAATAGATTCGTTGAGAATGCCTTGACGTTGTGCTAGAGCTATTAGGAATTATGTACTCGTACTTAGTAAAATATCTATTTCCAAAAACCCGTCTCGCTTTTGAAAATTCATACTCCAACAAATTTTGTGTGCTCTTTTCTTTCGCAGGCGATTCAGCAGCTAGTCAGTCTTTGGCCACATTTCGTTCTATGCCGCAACAGCAGCAGCAGACACAAAATCCCCAATCCCTAACACAACTAGAACAGTCCCAAAAGCAATTATTAGTGGAATTACAAGCCGAACAACAACGTTTGCGACGACGCAGTGAAGGAGATGCACCGCAACAACAAAAGCAGCAACAGCAGCAAGCTCGAAATGCCAAAACCAATGCGTCAGGTGGCAACGCCAATAGCACCTGCGCGGCGCAAGACAACAACAATACGCCCACCATCAGTGGAAACAGCGGAACTGGAGGTCTCATCAGCACCACCAACGCCACGCTACCGACGCGTCGCGTCTCGCTCGGTGACAGTTCCGAGTCCAACAATAAGACCACATCCGAATTGCAGATCAAATGCCGCAACACCAAATGCGATCGCAGCGCCACACCCGCAGATGCCAAAAAGTATTACAAGTCATGCCACAATTGTACCCATTTATATTGTACGCGTGAATGTCGACGCGCCCACTGGGAGAAACATCGCAAAGCGTGTTTACACTCACGCGCGTCGAATTTGTGCCGCCAAGTGTTAGCCACATGCAAGGATGATGTAGATACGCAGCGTCATCTCAGCTTGTTGGCACGCAAGGGCTTTCTATCGCAGGGACGCGGCGTGGTGCGGGTGCTCTTTCGTTCCGCTGAAGCGGCTGAGAGTTTCATAAAGCACGGCTTTCAGTGCATGGGCGAGGCATCCTATGTGCGTTGGCCCGATCTGATGCCCGCTGAAATGGGTCTGGAGTTATATTCGGAGCTTTTGAAGCTGAGTACCGAATACAAGCCAGACTCGAAAATGTTAATTTATGTAGCCATTTGTGTGGTTAGTGAAGCGCCGGGCATGGGACAGGCGCCAGTACGCTGGGAACGCCAGCTGGTCTCACGTTGTGCCAAACTGAAACTCTGTAAGAGCATCCTAGCTGAGTTAGAGCAACAGCAACAGGCCCTACAGCAGCAACAACAAGCACAGCTCCCACTAACAGTTGTGGCCGTACCCGAAACCACCACCGAGATACTCATACTCACATTCAATCCAAATCTACGTTCGAATACGAATCAAGGTGAACTCATTCTGTCGAATATACTCGATATCCTATCAAGACGTGGCGTTTTATTGCGCAAACATTACCCCGAAATTTATCAACGCTTACAAACCTACACTGATGGTCAAACGGAAAAATTCAACCCTGTCACCTTGCATCCACGTGACTCGCATACTGGCAAAAGTTTCGTCTGCATCATAATGCCAGTGCATTCGACTGAGAGTGGTGGCATCATTAAATTACCCTCTGCATCGGATGGTGGCAATCGCGTTACAACCATTGATGTGGGGTCGCCTGCCGCCTTGGCAGTCCTGGATGATGACGAGTTGCTTACACGCTCTACAAGTTGATTTTTAAAAAGCAATAGTCGTCGTGGCAGCACTAAAAAACGATCATCATCTGCAAGTGCTGCCAGTTCGACGGCGTCGGATTTGTTATTATCAGCGGATGTTGCCACTGGCTCATTGACGCTCGGGAGTACGCGCATGTAGAGGATGCGAAGACAGTAGGGGAACCCGCAGCTTCGTGGTAGGCGTCGCATCCAGCTTACATAGTATTTAAGGCAGTTATATTTAGTATAAATACTTCTATATATTTAGTACATATAAAAAAAAACCTACATATTATCAACTTCATCGGAGCTGTCGTAGAAAGGTGAATACTATCAACAATTCCTTCTTCAAATGAAGTGACATCCTACTCCCTACGTGAGGTGACATTTTTATTACTAGATGATGCGACACCTGCTATTTTTTATGCGCGCCTAGTGTACGGCTTTATTTGCAGGAAAATTATGGAACAAAAAACAGATATCACAACCCCTGGTACTCCTAGTTCGTACGCAAATGATGTGGCATCATGCTGCCTACGTGATGTGACATATTTCTCGCCAGGTGATGGGCCACCCGCTATTTTTTATGCGCGCCTGGTGCAAAGGATTAATTCGCATGATAAAACTGGGACAAATGGCAGATTCACATCGTCTTATGGGTCGGACTAGGACGCCAATGATGTATACTCACTGTGTGATGTGACATTTTTCTTACCAGGTTATGCAACACCTGCTATTTTTTATGCTACTTTGGTCCACAGGACTTATTTGCAGGAAAAGTGGGGACAAGTGAATCACATCACCTGGTACTCTTTGTTTGCAGGCAAATGATGTGACATCATACTAACTGTGAGACAAATGTCACATCACACAGTGAGTGTGATGTCACAACATTTTCCCACAAGCTGGGAGTAGCAGGTGATGTGATATTTGCCATTTGTCCCATCTTTTCGCTGCAAATAAATCCTCTGCACCAGACGCGCATAAAAAATAGCAGGTGTCGCATCTCCTGGTGAGACAAATGTCACATCACACAGTGAGTATGATGTCACATTATTTTCCCACAAGCTGGGAATAACTGGTGATGTGATATCTGTCATTTGTTCTATATTTTGACTGCAAATAAGCCCCATGCACCAGGCGAGCATAAAAAATAGCAGGCGTCGCATCATCTGAAGACACAAAAGTCACATCACACAGTGAGTATGATATCACATCATTTGCCCACAATAGCAAAGCACCAGGCGCTCATAAAAATAGCAGGTGTCGCATCACCTGGTGGGACAAATGTTACATCACAAGTTGAGTATGATGTCACATTATTTCCCTACGTTCCAGGAGTACAAGGTAAAAAGTATAGAACAATTGACATATATCACATCACCTGGTACCCCTAGCTTGTAGGCAAATGATGTGACATCACACTCACTGCGTGAAGTGACATTTGGCCCTCCAGGTGATGCGACACCTGCTATTTTTTATACGCGCCTGGTGCACAGGACTTATTTGCAGGAAAAAATTTAGACAAATGGCAGATATAACATCACATGATGGGTCGGACTTGGACGCAAATGATGTGACATCATACTCACTATGTGATATGATATTTTTCTCACCAGCTGATGCGGCACCTGCTATTTTATATGCTCGCCTGGGGCATAGAATTTATTTGCAGTAACATGATGGGACAAATGACATATATCACATCACCTGGTACTTTTGGTTTGTGGGCAAATGATGTGACACCTACTCATTACGTGATGTGATATTTTTCTCACCAGCTGATGCGGCACCTGCTATTATTTATGCGCGCTTGGTGCAGAGGATTTATTTGCAGTCAAATTATAGAACAAATAAGAGATAGCACATCGCCTGGTGGCCGGACTTGTACGCAAATGATGTGACATCATACTTACTAGGTGATGTGACATTTTTCTAACCAGGTGGTGTGACATCTGTTTTTTTTTTTTTGTGCACAGGATTTATTGTCGGGAAAAAGTAAGGGCAAATTTGCAGATATCGCATCACCTGATGGATCGCAACAACAATTTTGCCATCCCGACCACATTGTTGTTGCATTTGCTTTTTAAATTTTTTATCTAGCTCAGGATCACTACGACGGGATGATAAGGTATCTATATAAACTTGGCACATAACTAAAAAAGCGCATTTACTCAAAAGCTCTATTGCAGACAAACAACCAGATAAATCTTCCACTTTTTTTCATAATACACCCATTTCTTAAAAAAAGAATTAAAATTTTTCATAAATTTACATACATACATACATACATAAAAAAATAAAAATTAATGTAAAATTGAATACATAGAATACATGTACAATAATTCTACTTCATATATTTGTATTTAGCTGAATAATGTTTAATTTCTATGTGCTTTCTTAGTGTTAAAAAAAAAAATTTAAATGATGAATTCTTGCTGATTAAAATATAAGAAAAAAATTTGGATCAAACGTACAATTATTGCAAAACTGTGTACTGTAAAGGAAAATAATAATAATAGAATTGCTGGTATCCTGGACTCAAAACAAAATATTAATAAAATTAAAAAACTGCAAAATCGTTCAAAAAATTAAGTTCCCAACGTAAATTATTTTAAGAAAAATTAAGACTTCAAAGAGCTTTGCGATTTTTTAAACCCCTCTTTTTGAAAAATATCAGAGATTGGAAAATTTAAAAAAAAAATTCTGAAATTTCGAAAAATATGTTAAAATAAAATATTCCTCCACTCAGCCTTCGATATATGGAGAAGAAAATCGTGCTGCATTAAAACCTTCGACCCTCTATTAAACAACTTAGTTATTGAAACAAAGATATTCAAATCATCTTAAGACTTTGGCAGCTGCGAAGTTTTAACCACCCGAGTAACATTTTTCGATAAAATTTATAAAAAAATAACTTGAAACTATAGCTTTATAATTTCAGTGTTATATACTTTTTGAGAAGGCGTTTTCAGATTCAAAACTCGTTTTCTGAATTTTTCCAGCTTCGGCTTACTTACTAGCATGAGTAGAAATCGCAAGCAACATATAATGATTACGCCTCTCATGCCACGATTTAAAGACCGCAGCGATATTTAATAAATTATTTTAAATTTAAATTAAATTACGACAATATTATAAAATACCTTGTAAGCATGCCCCATCCGAACTTGCTTTCTTACCTAGTTTTATTACTTATGAGACATTTTTGTTGATTGCAAAGCTCTAGAAGTTCTCAAATCAAAAAAATTTAAATTTAATTTGCAAAGGTTTGCAGCAAAATATTTTAAATATTTCAGCATCACAAATCAATAACACAATTTCCAACATTTTCAGCATAAATATATATCCTACTGCTTCCAAATAAAAAGAAAAATATGTACTAAAGATAACGCTAGCAGCATAGCATGGTGATTAAGAAAGCTCAACAGATGTGAGAAATTCATAAAAATGTAATCAAAATAAAAGTACTTGCTAAAGTAAATAAAAATGAAGATCACTATGTATTATATAAAACACAGGCAAAATAAACGAGTTGTGTATAGATTTGCACCTAATAATGTTTAAAAAGAGAAGCAATGACAAGAAATTTAAATTCACTATTCAATTCATATGTGCTAAGTATAAGAAAAGCTTAATTCATTAAAAATACCTTAAACAGAAAACAGCTTAGTAATTTAAAAAAAAAAAAAATCTAAAAATATTTTGAAACTCAAGAGCTCTCATGCATAAAAATCGAGCATTTGCTCAGGCGACTAAATGGTGGGCTCTTTGTTTTTATTACGAGAACCAACTAACGTATTGCTTTAACTAAACTCATAATCATGCTTTATCATCACCTTTAACTCATATGAGAATAAGTTGATTATTAAATTTAACAAGTTATAATTTAAAAATTAATCAAATTTATAATATGTACTACTTTAAGATAATAACTATTTACGTATTTTTAAGCAGTTAATGGCCTTATTTCGTGTATGCGTTTTAAACACAGAAAACATACTCACTCACACAGTCAAACATAATAAACTACTGTCAAGAAACAAATTCATGAATTATTCCTAATTAGTAAAATTTTTTAAAATTAATTTATCTAACAGATATTTTAGCTAAAAACTTGAAAAAGTTTATAACAATTGTCTTTAGCACTGATTTTATTATCTTGTGTTTTTTTAGCTAATAAGTGTGCTGATTTATACAAAAAAAAAATATAACAATAATTGATTAAATTACATTGTAACAAAAATTTATAACTAAATTATTTAATAAAATATTTAAAAATAATATAAAATGATGCGGTATTTTTATTATATTACTTTGGCGCTCGATCTTGGTGAGTATTTAGATTTATACCACGATGGTGGGCCGTGTACTTACCACTATTTAATTTTCAAATTTCCTGTTACTCTTATGATCAGTTCAAAACATCCTCATTTTATTTTCTAAAAATCCAGTTTTGATTTATTTAGTAAAGTATTTGATTTATATTAACATAATTTCCATATTAAATCACTACTGTTAATTAGCATAATGCCACTCTTTATACGTATTTAGTATTTATTTTTCGTTTAAGTTGAAGTATTTAATAATGTATCGCATCGATTACGTTGTACTAATGCTTACATAATTTACAACGAAATTCTCACGCAAAATGCGTTATATTGCCATTTTACTTAAATCATTTTTCACTATTTTCTTTTCTTTCGTTTTTCTTTTTTATTAACTCTTATAATGTTTTAATGCTACTTGTTTTACTTTTTAAAAAAATTTATTTATTTTATATTTATAGGTGTATATACTTACAAATAGAAATATTTAGGATAATAGTGTAATATTTATTTTATTTTAACGTTCAACTATATATAATGCAACGCCGTTACAAACCAAATTTTACGGCGTTTGCGCAAATCATTGCTGGGCAATCAGTAGAATTACATACACAAGTTTTAGGATATGGAACTAAAGGAAATTAAAGGCGAGGTTTTGAAAGAGCTATGCAGCTCACAAAAGTAATGTTTTAGCTATGAATTGGAAACCGCTACGCTCAACTATTGGGTAAAATATTAACCCGTTGGTGTATAACTATTATTTCCAGTAGCCGTAGTGACAGCTTGCGTTGGCGTTGCAGAAACAATTATCTCTCCTGTTGCCGTATGTTGTTGATAGTAATAGCTTACAGTTTGCAATTGTGGGCGTGCCACAACTGTGGCTCCGCCGCCAACTGTATTAGTGGCATCTTGCAAATAAGTAGTGCTATATTGCTGTTGTGTCATGTGGGATTGTTGCTGTTGAATTTGTGTAATGTGATGTTGTTGGCTGCTACTATTTGTTGTGACATTTGCAGCAGCAATGCCGACTGTTGCTTGTTGCTGCATTGATAGCGGTGGTGGTAGCGTAATCGTTGTTTGTTGTTGATTTGTCGTTGATGACTGTTGTTGTTGTTGATGTGTTGTAAGCGGTAAATTTTTCGACGTTGTCTTTGCCGTAAGTGTGGGTGTACTTGAATTAGTTGTTGTATGTAATTGATACTTTTGCGCAGCAATAATTGCGTTTGTGGCAACTGTTGCTGTAGCCGCTTTTGTCTATAAACCAGATATGATCACCTCGTGTTGCGCTTCGTCTTCCATTTCGGGTATTTCTTGTTTGTGTACCATTACTGATTGGCCATCTGTGCTCATGGATTGTTGCTGTTGCGGTGTTTGCGCTGGTTGACGTGGTGCAGTTTGGCCTACAAAATTTGGAAATTGTTAATGAGTTAAGACGGAAGAAATATTTTTTACTTGAGAAAAAAAACTCACCATATTTCTGATGTATCCCTCTATGCCTCTTCAGCGCAAAACGATCAGCAAACGCAGCCGAACAAATGTCGCAACGGAATGGTTTTTCGCCGGAATGCACTTTAGCATGATTTTTCAAATGTGCCGCCTGTGAAAATGCCGAGCCACAGATATCACACTTGTATGGTTTTTCGCCCGTGTGTATGCGCCGATGATTCCAAAGTGTGGCATGGCGAGCGAAACCTTTATCGCATACTTCACACACATAAGGTCGCTCACCGCTGTGCGTACGTTCGTGATTCTTAAGATGGGGCGATTGTGAAAACTGCATGCCACAAGTTTGACATCTACAAATAAGCAAAGAGATGAAATTAATAAAAATTGTTTGGCCAGCTAGTATAAATGTTGTCTAAACATACTTGTACGGTTTTTCTCCTGTGTGTATCCTTGCATGATTTTTCAAATATACCGCTTTTGCAAAAGCCAGCCCACAAATGGTACACTTGTAATTTTTCTCGCCACTGTGCAATTTTTTATGAGACCAAAGACTCGAATAACGCGAAAATGTACCGTCGCAAATGTTGCATGTGAATGGTTTGGGATTTCTGTTTATAAAAAAAATGGAGAGTGAGTGCGTTCAGTATATTTGTCTAATTATCATTGGTACTTACTCTGTTTTCACATTAACAGCTACTGGTTTGGCAGCCGGCGCGCCTGTACCAACAAACACCACCCCTGAACCATTGCACTTGGTACACTTTGTTACTTGCTGTTGCCGTTTCTTTACTGGATGATTACTTATAACTGTTTGCTCCGTCTTTTGCTCAGGTGTGTCAGGTGTAATCATCTGCAATTCGGGTGCTAGCATACCAGTATCCATTGGTGACGAGTCCCCACCACCACCCCCGACAGCATACTCACTTATTTCACATTTTATCTCGCCATCTTGTGCAACAAATATTTGTGTAGGTGAAATGCCTTGTTGTGCGGCGAGCATCTCTTGATCAGCACGTATGCAATCGTCACAACGCACCAATTTAGGACCTTTACGTTTAGCAGGCTGTAGCATTTGATTACCACATGTGATGCATTTTGATTGTGTGAGTTTGACTGATTTGAGACCAGATACATTTGACGATGTATTCACTGAGGCCTCTGCGTTGCCAGTGTTTTGGTTTGTGATATTTGTGTTGACAGTGTTTGTATGTTGCTGTTGCTGCTGTTGTTGTTGCTGTAAAACGGCTGTGGCTGGTTCCAATGCTTCTGTAGCTACAATTTGTATCTGTCCCATTTGTCCGCTATCGGTTATTATATTTTGTGTTTGCACTAATCCTTGTGCATTCACAACTATCGTTTCTGGTTGCGTTTGCTGTTGTTGCTGATCACTGCCATCCTGCGTGTGTATACGTTTGTGATGATTCAAAAGGGCCAAGTGTGAAAACATTAAGCCGCATACATCACACTTGAAGCTGATATTTGAGATTGTGTTTTGTATTGGTGATATCGTCTGCAAGGACTAGTAAAGGAGGAAGCGTTATTAATTTGTATTTTATTCTTTATGTAAATATATACTCTACTCACTGCAGCAATTGGTTTATTTTGATTAACAATCTGCAGCCGACCCTGTGCATCTAGAGTTGCTATGCCGATGGTGCCGCCCTGATTTAACTGCATTCCATTCACCAGGGCGTAGTTGTAGCCACCCACCGGCTGTGCAATGTAGCATGTTTTGTTGTCGTCGGTGGTTAGTTGGGCCAAATTAACTGTGGTTGCGGCGCCCCCCTAAAAAATATGGATGTATCACAAAAAGTGAAATAATAAGTATGAATTGAGTAAACTTACATTTGTTGTTGTGTAGTAAAATGTTGGCTGTTCTGGTTTTTGACCTTCTATTTTGGGTTGCTTTAATATTGTGCCATCAGCTGTTTGATATTGTATTGTGGTGGGCTGCCCGTTGGCGCCTATGGCATTTGTTGTAAATATAATATTCTTTGTCAGATCCTCCATCATCGGAGCGAATTTATTGTTGTCAACTGGAAAAGGAAAAAAAAATCATTAGAATGGGTTGGACTTTGAATTTTTTTTAAATATATATCTGTATCTATGTATCTATATGTATCTATGGTAAAAATTGTCTTCCCTCGGAAATGAAACATGTGGAGACATTTTGGGGATTCCTACGGGATCAATTCAAGACTATTTCGGGATTCCTTCTGCAGTTTTTGGGGATCATTTGGAGATTTTACGATATTTTTTTATGAGTTGTTTTTACAGACCCGAAATTTTTCGAAAAGTCGCCAAATGATCCAAACAGCAATCCCGAAACCGTTACAAAATGATTGCCAAAAACAATCCCGATGGAATTTTTGAGAATCATTATTTTCGGATCATTTAGACTTTTTGAAAAAATTTTCGAATCTTTTATTTATTGCTTTTGCTCGATTAAAAAATTCTCCAAGTCTCAAAAGTGATCTCAAAAAGAATTCGAATGAATTTTTGTGAAACATTGTTTCGGGATTCACTTCAGATTTATTCGACATCCTTGTCCATTGTATTTTCTCCGCCGAAAATTTTTCAAAGTCTCCAAATAATCCGAAAGTCAATCCCAAAAAATGCCAAATTTAAAAGAACCAAAAAGAATAGTGAAATGTTTTTTTTAATTTCCTGTTTACGTCCACTTGTTCTGAAATTCCAATAGTTGAGCAACTAAAATATTTGTTTACATTTTTGTTATCATAAAATACCGAAAATCAACAAACAAAACATGAATAGTCGTGTTTTTTTTAGCCCATTTTTAACATTCCAAAACAAAATCAACTCGATATAATTGGCAACTCTGGAGCAGAGGGAGAAAGTAAATCACACTAAACTAGCCGCTCGTTACACTCGCCCGGCTGACAGCGACAAAGAGGACTATATAAATTAAAGTAGATAAGAATGTGAGTACAGAAAAAATAGAAAAGGAAACGAGCGAGAAATCCGAATGCACACGAATGAAAATGGAAAAGAAACGAAATTAAAAAAAAAAATTGCTAAAAACCAATTTTTCTGCTGATCTAACAATATGCACCCCAAATCTATAAAATAATAAAAATCTAGCTAAATTTATTACTCCGGAGTCAATTTATATACAGCTATTTTTGTTCTTGTATTCAATTTCACGCTACATGTCCACATGCAAATAAATTTTTATGCGTCTCAACGTGCACACACCTACACACGAAATTCTACGGAAAGCAGCTTGCGCTTTCAATTGCAAATTCCAACTTTTTATAATTTAATTAAATCACTTTTGTTTTGATCTTACACTTCTTAAATTGTTTTGGCGGCAATTGCACCACAAATATTTTGCATTTATTATTGTTTTTTCTTTTTCTAACAAATTATTCCAGCAACTACGTGCAAAGAGCAAAGTAGAAAATTTTCTTCTTCCACACAAAAATTATTTCATTTCATTCGGAAATGTCGCTGTCGCCGTCTTCGTATTCGTACAGTTGGGTAGACAAGAAAAGCAATATGGCGGCTTGAAAATTTTTGTATCAAAATTCTTTTCATAGCATTTTAAATACACTTTCACACGAACTTTTTCAAGCACGCTCTTGTTCATGAAAACATAAAACAAATAAAAGATTTACCTTGCGTAAAATTTTATAATTTCCAAACGCAAATTTATAAATTTTCTTTAATTGGCTCTTTCCTCAATTTTCCTTTGCATCGCTGCGTATTTGCTTGACCGTTCACACTTGCTCGACCGCTAAAAGAAGACTGACAATTTTCACATATTTTTGTGGCATCGCCGTGAGAAAGGGACACCCTGTTCTCTTTTCGCTGTATTCCGTCAAAGGCGTTGCCAACCACTTTAATAAAAAGTACGCGAAAGACCAATTTGCGCCTAAAAGTATGCAACGGAATGTACCTCGTAGCTCACTGAACATACCAATTAATGACACAGCGTTGCATTTCTTGTAACTATTGGGTTTTGTATTGTGTACTCGGTTTACACAAAAAGTAGTAAAATTAAAAATAATAAAATTATACAAAAAAGTGGTTAAATTACACAAAAATGTAGTAAAATTACAAAAAAATGCAATTACACAAAAAATGTAAAATTACACATAAAAGGGATTAAAACTACAGATAAAATTAGTAAAATCACACCACAAATGTAGTAAACTTGGACAAAAAAAAGTAGTAATAATACTCAAAAAAGTAATAAAAGTACACAAAAAAGGAGTAAAAGGACCACTAAAGTTAGCGTGAGCTTTTTGACACCATTTGCAACGGAGTATCTGTCAAAAAAGCTGATGCTAACTTTAGTACCTACTTTATTTCGACTATGACTATGGCCCAAATAGTAGAAAATTTACAACAGAGCAATTAGTAAAATTACACAAAACAGGTAGTAAAAAAATTGTGGTAAAAATACACAAAAAAAAATTGTAGTAAAATTACACATAAAAAAGGTAGTAGTAAAATTAAACAAAACAAGTAGTACAAAAAAAGTAAAATTACAACAAACATTTCGGCTTGAGTTACGTTAGTTCTCAATTTGAGAGCGTTCTTCAATAAAGGGTCAGTTACATAAAGCTTTATTTTGACTTTACCTCAAACTATGACTTTGACAGAAAAGTTCAGTATACGTATTTAAACGAAGCATGGCAAATTGGAGACCTCAAAGTTGAAGTAAGGTTAAAATTTGGCAAACTCTCAAATTTTGCTTGCTTTGCTTGCTTTGACAATCAGATGTTGATGACTTTGCTTTAATTAAAGTATAAAAAGTTGGAGGAAATAATAATTAATTCATTTTTTCTCTATTAAATTAATAAATTAACCAAAACACTCTGAATGCAAAGAAATAAATAACGAAAACCAATGTATAAAAGAAGCGTCAAAGCGTTCATTGTAGCATACCTCTGAAGTTGGACGCAAAGTTTTGAGGTAGCAAATGTCAGGCGACGTTAACAAAGCTTTATGTATTCGACCCTTAAGGGTTAATTTTGGTTAATTTATTAATTTAATAGAGAAAAAATGAATGAATTATTATTTCCTCTAACTTTTTATTCTTTAATTAAAGCAAATTCATCAACATCTGATTGTCAAAGCAAGCAAAGCAAGCAAAATTTGAGAGTTTGCCAAATTTTAACCTTGCTACAACTTTGAGGTCTCCAATTTGCCATCCTTCGTTTAAATACGTATACTGAACTTTTCTGTCAAAGTCAAAGTTTGAGGTAAAGTCAAAATAAAGCTTTATGTAACTGACCCATTAGGGTCTTATTTAGGAGCATAGGTACATGATGACTTGTCGGTTGACCATCAAAATTCCTAACTACATTCTCGTTTGATTTACAAATTTGTAAACATAGTCGTAAATAATACTCGTATGCTGGTAGCTTGTGTGAGTGCAAGAACTAGTGATGTCAACCACATAGCATGCGAGTTTCGAATAGGCACCCTACGCCGCTATACCAGCATTAAAGATGTACTTAGTAGCCCACATGTTGGCCAGGCTAGCGAAGGATTTCTCGCAAACACAAACAACACAATGCGAGGACGTTGCGAGATTAGTAGGAAAAAATGGATACTATGTGAAAAATGGGTACGAACTTGTATACAATATTTTTTTTTTTGTTTTTGCAAACATGTGCCAACATGGAAATCACGAAGTCGAAGACAACTCCATACCAGACATTAGCAACATGTCAGTGGGTAGCAGCCAAATATATGAAGACAACACAGCACCAAATGCACGGTGTTTGCACTCAAACTGACAGATCAAACTAAATTTTTAGATAGGTAGGTAGATACTGTGCAAGTAAATAAACGAAAAAATGCAATAACTTTTTTCACTTTCATCCACATTCAAAATTGATAGACACGTTCACTAACTGCTGTGGGCCTTAAGGCGCAGGCGCATGCGCAATTCACAACAACAACTGCAGCTTGGTGGTTTATTTGGTGTGGAAAAGCTCAAGATCGGTGTCAACGGCGCGGCGGCTGTGCGCTTTTTTAACTTTCGTATGCGTTACAGAGAGTGAATGTTAAGCAACAACAACTGCAACAACAACTGCAACCAACTGACGAATGGACAGGAAACCAAGCCGCATTCCACAGTTCAGCAGCGCTGCTCAGGACGAGACACAAACTGAGTTTGGGTCTGCAGGCGAATCAACAATATGGAAATTTTTTCCTCCTTTTACACTGAGCTTACTATGTGTTTTCTTTATAATTTTTTTAATGCTCTTTTTTTTTTTTTGGTGAAAAAATGCGGAAAAATTTGGTAAGTGAAAAACTTAATTTCATAAAATGTTATGCAGCATTTTTGGCCATGAGGCATTGCTGCTGGGAAGGAATCATGCAGGTTTGAAAAATTGGGTATCCTGACGTACAACAAGCACCTACCAGCTTTATTTTTTATTTACTTGTGTGTTTGTTTTTAATTATTTGATGCACAGCAAAAAATTACTCTGGTAAAATTAACAATCTCGTACTGTTATTCTGTACTTGACCAATTTCTGTTAGTTTGATCAAATATTGGTTATTTCATGGTTCAATTAACAAAATGCTGTAAAACTGACATAATTTTTGTTGATCAAAAAAAATTTTGTGTCAAAACTACAACTTCTTCTAGTTAATTCAACAGCGTAGAAATGGTCATTTCAAATTTATTGCATCAACCAATTAAATTAATCAGAACTAACAGAGTTTTTGTTGATCAAACAAAATTTTGTGTTGAAACAACAAACTCCTGCAGTTAATCCAACAGCGAAGATACCGCCATAGAAAAAAGCCATTACTGTCATAGATACCGACAATTAAACGATGGCATCATGGCAGACACCTGCGTTTAGCAGTCAATGATCTATTGTGAGCTCGATTCTCGGTGAAGTTAATATAGTCGGAGGGCCGACAAAGGGGCGACCTTCACCGAACGAGTAAGAAAATGAAATGCGCTTTATATGATAGTTCGCAATGTATAAAATGCTTTGTGCGTGGGATGCCTGAAAAAATGCGGTCAAGGGTATTTTTAGTTAATTTTTGAAAAGTGCATTTTTTGAGGTCACCTACACTCGGGCCAAAATACACTCGGAGAATTTGCCAAACCTCTACCAAAGGGGAAACCCTCTTTTACAAAAGCTTTTTCTAAAAAAATTTTGATGGTACTTTTCCCGTTATGAGAACCCGGAATTTTTGGTGTGATAGGTGCAGCACACTATCTCTACAAATAATTCTAAGAAAAGTTGCTTATGCAAGCAACATACTTAGGTATAGGTAAAAATTTCAAAATCTCTGCATATTTCAAGCGCATCTGTTCTTTTTTTCTTTACTGGGGACTTCAAAACCTTTTTTATAAAGCTGTGGCCTGAGAAGACCCCCAGTGAATTTTTTCGCTGTAGAATTTCCCAGAATATTTTAAACCTCTCACGACCTCAAAAGTAACATTTTTAACGAAATTTCAAAAAAAAAAGGCCAAAAAGACCCCTTTATGATAGGGCCAACGGGTTAATATATTCCACAAAGTTACTTTTCATACAATTTTACTATATACATCCGAACACCATATTTCGATCCGATATAAATCTTAACCCTTTTTTCCACTTGGTCTAAAAACACTTTTTCAAAAAATTTTCAAATTAAAGTGACCAAAACAATAAAATTTGATCTGAGAATTCAAAAAAATTTGAAGGTTTTGCTTTATGACCCAAGGACTTTCATTCTGAGCTGGAATCATTGCGCCCCAAAAAAGCTTTAAAATTGTTGCACAGTTTAATAAAGAATTCCGAAAAATTATTTTTTTATTTTTTACTTTGACTCCTTTTAGTGTTAAAATTACACTTTTTTAGTTTATAAAGAGAGCAATACCTTAAACAACAAAATTGTCTGTTAAAACAACAGTCGCAATGCAGTTGAATCAACAGCATTTAATAATGGATAAGACTTGACCACGATTTTGGTTTAATCAACCCATATTTTGGTACATATGGCCAACTCATTTTTTTTTCTGTGTAATTTGATTGCTACGGTTATTTTTCGTTCGTTTATTTGCTGTCTCCTATAATTCTCAACCAGTTTATGGAATAAACTTCGATATGGTAACTTGCAGATGTTATTAAAAAAAATGTGATAAAGAGCGTTTTTGAAAAGTATTTCATCCATCGATCTTCCATCGAAGTACTCAAAAAAGCTACTACCACACCAGCAAACATTTTACTTTCATTTACTTTCGTTTGTCGAAAAATTAATTCGCCAATGCCATAAAAACTTGTTCGGTCATTACCATGAAATTGTCTATTAAAATTTTGCTCTACATTAACCCGTTTCACTTACTTTCAAGTGCATGAGCAAACGAATTTCACCTACTTTCCAGCGAATAAATATTGATTTGACACATAAAATTATGACATTACGGCACGGTGAGTGAGGCGAACGGCAAAGTGGTAAATAAATTTGAAAGGTGGCAGTTATGAGCGAGCAATAAAGTCGAATTTTGGCAGAGCAGTCAAATTCAGATGGCCAGCTCGATATGTAGCAATTGTTAGCAATATAGAAGAGCTAAACAGAAAGGCTTCACCAGCTCCTTCCCTCCTCTTCACCAACTACTATGCTACACCTTTGCTGTCTAACTTCTACCTACCTCTCATAGTGTCCGAAGTGGGATGTGGTTTCATTTAACTTGCACGTCAATCAAATTCTAAAATTCGTTGACCCATCTCGTTGATCCCCTCATCATTTTTGGCCACTTTCTAACTGCTTTGGCTCAGCGAGAAAAAAGCAAACAAATATCTCTCTGCACAATACAAAGCAAATTATTTATGAAATATTATTTATGCAATTGCTTATAGTGGGCGCGTCTGCTGCGTAAGCTCAAAATAAATTTACACAAAAAGTGAAAATATCAGCAAAGCCATCAACCAGTCTCCGATGTTACAGCCAACGCAATAGAAATTTTGTGTTTATGGTGAGAAAAAGCATGGCATGCGGCTGTATTTAATTGATGCGCGTCAGCATTTTGCCGCCACCTTCAAAGACGTCCACCAACTGACACCCGATATAGAAGCGGGTTTGAACGCATAAACACACACATTTGTATGTATGTAAAATGTTTTTGTAGTGCACATAAATAGCTATGCCACAACACTAATCGCATCAATCGCCATGTAAAACAAGCAAGAGAGGCGTAGTGTGAGTGGAATGAGACTTTATATAGCCAGATTTTTAGCGAAATGGATCCGAAAAAACGATAGACTGAAGAAACAAACTTGGAATGTCGAAATGGAACGATATCAAAAGACTTAAGCAACGAACTTTATCTGTGGTATCGGAATGATATCAAAAGACTCAAAGAACGAACTTTATCTGTGGTATTGGAAAGATATCAAAAGACTTAAGCAACGAACTTGATTTTACTTTTTCGTTTTATTTTATTTTTATTTTTTTTTTTACTTTTATAAATATGTATTTTTATCTGATCTTATTTTATTTTATGCAATTTAATTTGGTTTAATTAAATTAAATTTATTTTTATTTCTTTTATTTTATTTTATTTAATATACGTAATTTATTTTTTTTTTCATTACATTTTTTTTATTTCTTTTAATTTTATTTAGTTTTTTTTTTCATTTTATTTTACCTATTTTATTTATTTTAATATTTTTTTTATTTAGTTTTGTTTTACTTTTTTTACTGCTATATATTTTTTGTTATTTTATTTTTCTTCTGCTTTATTTCAATTTAGCCACAACTAAGTATAAAAGCAGCAGCAATCAGCAACCGCCAACAATTGTTGTCGACATGTGCCAACAACCACAAAATCTACATATTTTTTGTTGTAAAATAGTCGCCCAATCACGTTCGACCGATACGAAAATGATAGTGAACTTGAAATAATTTTTTTTTATCTACGCCTAATGCCAATGCAAAGATTTTCTCTTTCAAATGCTGGTTGCTATGCTAAAGTTTAATGTTCACTCCGCACCCAGCACTTGAGTGAACCGATAATGTTGTATGTATTTCATGTTGTAGGTTTGGTGTTGTTGTTTTTTTTCTTAGCTCTCCACAACATCGGTCAGTCATTATGCAGCAGGCCGATAAAAATGCAAAATTCAAATACAAAATTAATGCAGTCAACTGTTGAAGTTAAATGTTGCGGTGTGGTGAAGTGTGGCTGACGCAAGGTGGGGCGTCGTAATGTCGGCTTAGAAGAGCAGGGTTAGCGGTTGACTGGCATGACTGTGACATTGGCGCATGCTGCGTTTGAGCCGGCCTATTGAACCAGCTGTGCGCGTTGAAGCAGTAAAATGGTACGCTTGTCCGCTTTAAACAAGGCGCTATGTCTGTCCATTAGGCTGATGGGGTATGAGTTTGTGTGTCGGTAGAGTAGCGTTCGTGAACGGGTCCATCTAGTGCTACTTTACGAGATTTGTGATCACTGAAGAAGACCAACGGCGAACGCTGCAACTAAGCGAAGTATTGGTAAAAATAGCAACAATAATGGAAAATAACATGTACTAAAGCAGCAAAAAAAAAATGTGCAGATTGCTTTAAATGATGGCCACAAAAAATACTCGAACGTACAGTGGAATGTGTGCCTGATCAGATATACACTCAAGCTGGAATTGATTTTAGTTGCTATTTTATTTTACTTAAAATGTTCCATTTTAAATATTTTTTCACTTAATTTTTAATTTTTAAAATTTTTTTATTTAATATAATTTAATTTAATTTTTTATTTTTTTTATTTTTTAATATTTTTTTATATTATTTAATTCATTTAATTTTTTATTTAATCTTTTTAATTTAATTTTTTTTTAATTTTATTTAATTTCATTTTTAATTTTGTTAATTTTTTTAAATTCAGTTTTTTTTTTTAATTTAATTTTATTTTTTTGTGTTATTTTTTTATTTTTTTAATTATTTTTTTATATTATTTTATTTTACTTTATTTATTTTAATTTTATTTTATTTGGTTTTTTTTTGGGTTTCTAAATTTTTTTTCTAATTTTATTTAATTTAATTTTTTTATTTTGTTAATTTTTTTTAATTCGGTTTTTTTTTTAATTTAATTTTATTTTTTTTGTGTTATTTTTTTAAATATTTTTTTATATTATTTTATTTTACTGTATTTATTTTAATTTTATTTTATTTGGGTTTTTTTGGGTTTCTAAATTTTTTTTCTTAATTTTTTTTTCTTTCATTATAATTATTTTCACTTATATATTCCATCCCACTGTGCAACCGAAAACTTGTCTTTTTAATCTCCAGAGCCTGTGCTTTATTTGCATTTTGCAAACAAGAATTTTCCCTCAATTCCGCAGCAAACCTAATACATAACTACAAGCAATGTAACGCAATTGAATACATTTAAATCTTGATTGTTTGTTTCTTTTTCGCATTACACTCTAACCCACAGTCTGACACGTCTATCTGTATATTAGCCAACTCGACAGCGGCGTGCGATAAATAAATACGTTTCACGTTACGCAGACTTTCTAAATCAACCTAGAAGAGTTTGCCAGCCGCTGCATTTCTGTTGGTGGAATGGGTACTGAACAAATGTTACTGCGTGTTTTAGGTTTTTTAGTAGTTCAAATAAAATTGCATTTCGGTGGTCGTTACAGGGTTAAAATATAAGGATATTCGACGAAAATTGTTTTTTTTTTTTTTTTTTTTATGGTTACGGTTATGGTTACGGTTATGGTTACGGTTATGGATACGGTTATGGTTACGGTTATGGTTACGGTTATGGTTACGGTTATGGTTACGGTTATGGCTATGGCTATGGCTATGGTTATGTTTACCGATATGGTTGTAGTTATGGTTACGGATATGGTTGTGGTTATGGTTGTGATTACAAATATACATATTTCTGATTGTGGTTACGGGTATGGTTACAGCTGTGTTTATGGTTATGGTTACAATTATATTTTATTTATGTATATTTTTAGTTCAAGGCAAGGGTTATATTGAGTTAAAAAAAGTGTGCAGTTTGGCTCATGAATTTTCAATTCATCTTCAAATTATGATTTCCTTAATCATTTTAATACAAGCTAACCCACTGGCCTCACCCGATGCGCCAAAACGTGAGCTCAATACCAAATTAAGCACATTGATCCCCTGCTGCCCCACTGTCTTAGAGAGAAAAATTGTTAGCTCATCACTTGCACCTTGTCGCTTGACATTATAACCACAACATTTTTGGCAACTAACAAGTTAAACTTACAGGTAGTTGTTTTACACGTCCGCAGATAATTTAGTAAGCCACAGATGAGATTTGGTCATTTCGGTAGAAATTGCAAGCGAAAATTATTTCCACTTTCCATAAATGCACGACAAGCCAAGCTATTAAAGGCGACGTAAGCGTGAGGTAAATACTTTTGGGTACATCAAAACTAAAACCAAGTGCGAAGTCAACATCATCATCAACGCTAGCGACAACAACAAAAGCAACTAATAGGACAGCCGCGCCAACCACAACAATATTGGCTGCGGTTTGGGTGCTTTTGCTACCGCTTAGCTGCTTAACTACCGCCACATACCAAGTCAATGCTTTCCGGCCGACTGCTTGCTTCTGCTGATTGCGGAAAAAGAGTGAAAAGCTGTTAGCATAAATTAACTGAAGAAACCAAAAAACAACGACAAGTCAAACCAGACGTCATCGTATTGGGTTGATTTAGTGCGAGCGCTCGCTAACAAACGCCAACTAAGAGGAAAAGTCTGTCATGTAACAATAACAACAAAAAATGAGTTGTTATCTATCTGTCTGCTTACTCACAACAACAACTACATACAATTTTCATTTTCTATGAAAACAACTTTTCATTTTTATTTAGAAAGGCAATCAGAATGTCGAAATTGTAAATGAAAAGTGAATTTTGTCTGCGCTGCAACTGATGCAAGATAATTTTATACAACAACTTACATACATATGTACATACAAACATTTAAATATTTATCATATCTCCTATAGACATTGTGTGCTAGAAAGCGCCGGAAGAGTAGGCGCGCACACGAAGAACCAAAAGTTGTAAAGGTTAAATGAAGAATTTATTAATGCTTTACATTAGCTTAAGATAAGTTTGACTTGTATGTTGTTGTTGTAATAGTTTTATTTTACCTTCCTTTGGTGGCTGTTTACTGCTGTGGCCATTTTCATGAAATATTTAGTTATTTTTATTTATGGCATTTTCCTTGATAGCATTTTGGTGAAAATCACGTTTTACTATTATTGAAATGCGGTAAAAGTGTTTTGGGTGATATTGATGTGTTGTTAGATTTGGACATGAAATTGCTAGAAATTTAAATGTTTTAGTCTTTACTACGAAGCTAAGAAACATTTTTAATTTATTTTAATTGTTTTTTTATTTTTTTTTTGCTGGTGTTTCTTGATTTTGTATGATTTTATTTATTTATTTTTTTTATTTATTTTACTTCTCTTCTTTTACTTTGTTGTTTTTTTTTTAGATTTTTTGCTTTATTTTTTTTTTATTCAATATGATTTTAGTTTATTTTAATCTTATTTATCTAATTAAGTTTTATTTAAGTTAATTTAATTTTATTTATTTTATATTTATCTCAATTTAGTTTATTTAATTTAAAAAACTGCGATTTTAATTTAATTAGATTTTTGAATATGTTAAGAATATTTAAGTTCCTTTATGCAGCTTAAAAGTATAAAACGTTTTAAACAAAGCAATATGTGCTACAACTATAAAGTGATATCGTATCATAAACTACAAACCAAGCTCGTTTCTTCAGTCTTTTGAATCTTTCAAATTCCACAAATGAAGTTCGTTCCTTTAGTCTAACGTGTTGATTCATAAACCACAAATCAAGTTCGCATCTTCAGTCTTTTGATATCGTTCAAATTCCACAAGCCAAGTTCGTACCTTTAGTCTATCGTTTTGATTCAATTCAGCTGAAAAGTGAAACCTTGTAAGTGCGCATGTGTGGTGCAATCAGTTACTTGTAAATTAAAAATGTAGTACTACTTTAAATTACAACAAATATAGGTACAATAACAAAAAATAAATAAAAAAATTCACCGAACATCATTTCGCTTTTTGTATATTTTTGTAATTTATTATTAACTTTATAGCAACACAAAGTTATTCTAGAGCAGTTCATTTACATTTCGAGCGTAATTAACTCTCTATCTATCGCAATTTCGTGTACTTCGACTACATTTGTGTATGTGTGAAGGCGCGCAAAATATCAAAGCGAAGGAAAAATCAGCGATGCAAGCAATAAAAAATGTGAATTTCTCTTTTTTGTTAATGTTTTTGTTTTTAATACTTAGTAGAAGAATGTATGTTGTTGTTGGTGTTATAAATGCGGCTTATAGTTTGCTAATGCTTAGGTACAGCTTGTTGTTTTCATACATGTTTGCGCTTCTTCACGCTACAACAATATTGTTTTGTTGTAGCTGATTTTTTTTTGCTTGCCATTTTTTGAAAGTACACACCATGAACTTAATTATAACAACAAAACTAATGCATTAATAAAGTAAAGTAAAGCAACATGATAATGAGTGGAAGCAAAGCTTAAAAACATACAAGAAAAAAAAAAAAAGAGCAAGAAAGATTACTAACACTTGGCTATTAGCAATTCACAGTCAGATAAGTTACCAACAAAATATTTCAGCAGATTCAGCAGGCCGATACGTATGGGTTTTGCGATGTAACAGGCGCGTTGTAGACAGCTCGTGCTGGGTTATACATTTTGATTGCATTGAAACTGTAACAACTGTTGCGTGACCCTTGAAAATTGCGTATGTCGTTAGTTAGATTGTAAGATATTTTTAAACTTTGGATAAATATATAAGTAGGGGTCTTCTCTCTAAATTTTTCCATAAAAAACACAGGAAATTTACACACTATTGTCAAAATTGGAAAATTTTCTTTCAAAATTTTTTTCATGAAACATCAAAATCCGTGTGTTTTTTGTTCTTGCATTTTACAATTTTGACAATAGTGTGTTAAATTCTTGTGTTTTTCATGGAAAAAATTGAGAGAGAATACCCCTAGTAGCTTAAGTAAAATAAAGTTGAGAAAAAGCTCAGCAATAAAATTGAATTAAAACACAAAAAAAAAAAATATAAAAAAATAAACATAAAATAAAATAAAATTAGAAAAGTTCAAATAAAATACAATAAAAAATAATGTAAAATATTATGTACTAGCTGACCCGGCAGACGTTGTCCTGTCACAAATTTATTTCCCCGCATATTTCTCTAACCCGATACCTATATCTATTTTAATCCATATCCCTCTCTTCTTCGCATGGGAGGTGCCACGCCCCCTTTTTCGTTAACTCGAGTTTTTTGGGAGGTGTTAGGGAGCGATCACATATAAAACCTCACCAAATTTCAGGGGTCTGACATAAATACTTGCAGGGATATGGACTATGAAATGTTTCCTTCGTATGGGAGGTGCCATGCCCCCTTTTTCGTTATCCCCAATTTTTTTGGAGGTGGTAGGGATCGATATCGTACAACCCCTCACCCAATTTCAGTGGTCTAACCCGAATACTTCCAGAGATACGGACAATGAAAAATTCTATTTGTATGGCAGGTGCCACGCCCCTTATATATATCAAAATATTTTTTAGCCTGTGACCATCCCTGGAAGATATCCAGTGCGTGTATAAAATTTGGTTACGATCGGCTCATTCGTTTAGAAGCCAAGTTCGTCTATATGTAGGTACATAATTTGAATTTTATATATATATATATGTATATAGATAGATAGATGGATAGATAGATAGATAGATAAAAAAATAAATAAAATAATAAGAACAACACAAAAAATTAAAAATTTTATGCAGATGCCCGCGGCTTCGATATCTCGACTCCAGTGCCACCTAGCGTGTTCATTTTTTGCAGCGGAGTTGTTCTTTAGTAGCTTTTGAGCCAATTCTTTACAAAAAAAAACCCCCCTACTTATATTTGAACAATATTACAAACGAAAGACTTAAGCAACGAACTTGATTTTTAGTATTTAATCGATACCACTTTGAAGTACTTAGTATTGCGTATTTTAGGTACATTTTATATATTTTTAAACTGAATAAAGGAATTTCTAAATATATTTCATATTCTAGAATAATATTTTTCATATAGGCTGAGTTGGAAATTGAATTAAAGGAAATAAACTTAATTAATGTAAATTAAATGAAATTAAATAAAATAAAATGAAATGAAATAAAAAAATTAAATATAACACAATATGATAAAATAAAACAAATAAAAAAAAATAAAAAAATAAAACAAAACAAAAAATTAATAAAATAAAAAAAAAAACAAACAAAATAAAATAAGATTAAAAAAAAATACAACCTTTATATTGATCGATATTGAGACGATCGTCTCAGCATAAAAATAAAAAAATCGCACTATAGGGAGTCTGAGGTGTTTGATGCGATCCAGGACCCCTTTTATCGAACAAATTTATTTCCGCTGTCTACAGAGGTGTCGACAAAAATACGCGCAAATATTTATTTCCTCATTTCTGTTTCACTCAATTACAGTACATACATACATACAAGCATGCATACGATCACAATATGAAAAAAAAAACATAAAAAACGACAATTTATTGCATACTTTGTTGAAACTACACCAAAATATATGCGCACATTTATGACTAATTTAATTTTACCATAAACAATGAAATTGCACACCTCACGTCTATTCGATGCTATGCAGCCAATTGCACACACACACACAAACACATATCAAAAGCAAAGTGTTGAGCAAAAATGTGCACCAAGCACGCCAAAATGCAATGCAACTTAATTAAAACACACCGCAAGTTGTGAGTAAATTAATACCATGAAGTAGCACTATGGCTAAAGCAATAGCAATAACACCAACAACAACAACAACAAATGAATGCACATAATTAATAGCCAATGCGCTCTTTAGCAGTGGCGAAAACGTTGTTGAATGGTATTTGTTAATTACCAAAAAAAGAAAATCTGCAAAATTAGCGATGGTTAAAGTTGCACACGGCCAAAAGCTGAAGCCTGTTGTAGTACATACAACCGCAGGTAGAGTATTGTAGGTGTAGTTCGTTGCGCGACCACTACATTGTATTGTTCATATTTGTACACAAACAGTTAACAAATGCTTTGAGTTCTTCGACACGCCACCAAACTAGGTGATGCTCTGTGAATTGGGCAAAAGTGTTAAAATTTGGTAATTTATTGCACTTCGCTCTGCTATGTTAAGTTGTTGCTAATTTGGTATGGATTGAGTTTGAGGTAATTTCGCCGTCACGCAAATCAAATGCATTAAAAGTGTTCACATAGTTTGACTTATAAAGGTGAGTCTGTAATGAAGTTGTAGAGGGAAAAAAAAAAAAATTAAAATAAATGAAAGTAAGCTAAAATAAAAAAAAAAAAAAAAAAAAACAAAAAAAAAAAAAAAAAAAAAAAAAAAGATGGAATAAAAGAAAAAAATTAAAAATTAGGTAAATTAAAATCAATAAAATATAAATAAGATAATAAAATAAAATAAAAAGTAGAACAACATCACCATCCACTATCAAGTTAAGTGAAATAAAATAAAATAAATATACTCCTATTTAAAAAAAAAAATTGTTGGCATAGATAGTAAAACAAACTGAAAACTATTTTTCACTATCTAGCAACACGTCAACATGTCAGTGAAAAATTTATTAAGCTACACCCGCACTATGTAGCATACAGCAAAAACATGTTACGCATACGCATCGTTGCACCAGATCATATTCCATCAATCATAACAAAACAGCAACAAGAGGAAATTGTGTAACAAAGCAAATATCTCGGTAGCCGACCAACCAAGCAAACGAAAGAAAATATTTGCATAACTGGACAGAAATTACATGAAAGTACTTAATGAGGTCCGCCAACAGCCGAATAGGAAGCTATGTTTTAATTTTTCATGGAAAATTTGGCAAATTGTACAAATTTGTTACAGGTCTTCATATTTAGTAGAAAAAAGTAATATCTTGGCTAAAATGAAATACAGCAAGTAGGAAGATGAATTTCTTTGGATTACGTAAGCTGCTGAGGTACCTCTGACATACAAAACGTGGTGGCAGTTGACCGTTCAGGTGTGATGATAGGACAAATAAAATAAATAAAATTAAATCAAAATTAAACAAAATAACATGCACTTTAAATGAAATAAAATTTAAAAAATTAAAAAATTAATAAAAATAAAAAAAATTAAAAAAATATAAAAAACAAAGACGAAAAAATTAACATAATAAAAAAAATTAAAGCAAAATAAAATATGATAAAAATAAAAAAATAAAACAAAATAAAATTAAACTAAAAAAAAAAATAAAGTTAAATGAAAAATTAAAAAATTAAATATAGTAAAAACAAACAAAAAAAACAAAAAATAAATAAAAGAAAAAATGAAAAAACAAAAAATCAAAAACAAACTAAAATAAAAAAACAAAACTAAAAAATATAAAAAAAACTAAAATAAAAAATTAGATAAAACAAAAAAAATTAAAAAAATTAAAAAATAAATTAAGTGAAAAAAAAATAAAATATATGTACTTTAAATGAAATAAAAATAAAAATAAAAAAGGTTAAAATGGAAAGAAATAAAAAAAAATTTAAAAAATAAAAAAAAATAAAAAAAATAAAAAAAAAATTAAAAAAAAATAAAAAAAAATTAATGTAATAAAAATAAAAAAAAATTAATTAAGTGAAAAAAAATAAAACATATGTACTTTAAATGAAATAAAAATAAGAAAATAAAATTGGGGAAAAATGGAAAGAAATAAAAGAAAATTAAAAAAAAATAAAAAAAAAACTTAAAAAAAATAAAAAAAAAAGTTAAAAAAATAAATAAAAAAATTAAAACAAAATAAAATATGATAAAAATAAAACAAAATAAAATTAAATTAAAAAAAAATAAAGTTAAATGAAATAAAATTAAAAAATTAAAAACAATTTAGAAAAACAAAAAATCAAAAACTAACTAAAAAAATAAAAAAAAAAAACAAAATTAAAAAAAGTAAATAAAAAATTAAATAAAACAAAAAAAAATTAAAAAAATTAATTTAATGAAAAAAAAATAAAATACGTGATTTAAATGAAATAAAATTAAATAAATAAAAAAATAAAAAAAGAAAAATGGAAAGAAATAAAAAATTAATAAAAATAAAAAAAAAATAAAGAAAAAATAAAAAGAAAAAAAAAATTAAATAATAAAAAAAAAAATTAAAACAAAATAAAATATGATAAAAATAGAAAAAGAAAATAAAATAAAATTAAACTAAAAAAATAAAGTCAAATGAAATAAAATTATAAAATTAAACACAATTTAAAAAAATTATAAAATATAGTAAAAAAAATAAAAAAAAAAACAAAATATAAAAAATAAATAAAATAAAAAATTAAAAAACAAAAAATCAAAAAAACTAAAAAACTAAAAAAATAAAAAAAAACAAAATTAAAAATTATAACATAAAAAAATTGGATAAAAATTTTTTTTTTTTAATTAAAAAATAAGTTAAATCAAAAAAAAAAAATTAAATATAATATAAAAAAATAAAATTAAATAAAATAACTTAAAATAAAAACAATAAATTACAATAAAGTATAACAAAATAAAATAAAAAAATAAAATAAAATATAATAAAACAAAACAAAATAAAATGAAAAAACTGTTTTCATTTAGCAAAACTTTATTTTATGAAAAAAGGAAACATCTCACCAAATTGCATACAAATCGGCAGGGGTCGATTGCAAGTATTTGACGATTTAACATGGAATTACCCATTTATACATTTAGATATATATATTTCTCGTCTTTCAGTTTTATATTGTCTGAGTGAAATATGTTTGCCAGCTCTCATGTTTAGGTTGCCGCAGCTCATCTGCTTCCTTATAATCATTTATTATTGTTAGAGTACCTAAAACTCCGCAAAATACACAAAATAAATAATTACAAGTGAAATGTGTTGCATAAAATTATTTTAATTTGCGCATGCAACAAAACGCATTTAACGCCAGTATTCAAGCAACAATGAATAGAAATACAAACAAAAATAAAATATAAATAAGCAAATAGGTTGCTGTAGCTTCACGCTTTCTTTAGCGCTCAATAAATTAACTTCAAATGAGAAATTTTATTTTTTTTAATTTGCGGTGCCTTTGAGTTTTTTTCTTGCAACAAAGCTTTGCGCTTGGACGTGATTGTAAATAAGTATATCATATTAAATGTTGAACAAAGCGTACCGAGTAGTAAAGCACTTTACACGTGTAAAAGAGCCATTGGCAAAAAATGGGGGCTCAGCCCCAAAATTTGCAGATGGATCTACACTGCGATAATCCAGCCAATTTTGCTGTATGGAGTCGTGGTATGGTGGCCTGCGCTAGGAAAGGCAACAAACCTAAATCTGTTAGGAAAAGTCCACAGATCGAGCATGATCTGTATAAGCGGGGCGTTAAGAACAACGCCCAATGAAGCTCTCCAGGCCATTCTTGGCTTTTTGCCACTCGATCTGGAAGGGTACCGGGCAGCAGCGGCATCGGCTCTGCGTCTAAGGGAAACGTCCGTCTGGGGCGCAAGCACTATTGGACACTCCTGTATTCTAAGATCTTACAGCTTTCTCCCTCTGAGCACAGATCGGTGTGCGACCACAACAGTCGGAGATTGTTGTTTTAGAATAAACATTCCCAGCAGGGAAGACTGGGAGAACATAGATCGGTGTCCCGCTACTAATGGCGGCACTTTTATATACACCGACGGCTCGAAGTTAGACGGCAGAGTCGGAGGAGGGGTTTACTCAAGGGATTTGGACCTAGAACTCTCCTTTAGACTACCTGATCACTGCAGCGTCTTCCAGGCTGAAGTTTCTGCAATCATGGACGCCGTGACTTGGATAGGTAAACGCACCATCGGACAGGATATCTGTATTTTCAGCGACAGCCAAGCGGCCATCAAATCCCTTGGCTCTTACTCGTTCAACTCTGAACTGACGCTCAGCTGTCGTCGATCTCTTCAAGAGATGGCCCAACAGAACCGCGTGAACCTCACATGGGTCCCGGGACACAGGGACATTGAGGGAAACTGTAGGGCAGACGAACTTGCCAGGCAGGGCACGACCAAGCAGATTCTTCAAGATAAAGAGCGCATAGGTATGCCGTATGCCACGTGCAAGCTAATGCTGAAGGAGCATACACTCCGCGAAGCCAACGAAAGATGGCTACAAGCCCCAGGGTGCCGGATATCCAAGCAAACCTGGCCAAAATGCGATCTTAAAAGATCTAGACACATATACGCCCTAAAAAGGAAGGAAATCTCCATATTAATAGGTGTTTTAACCGGGCACTGCCTTATTGGTAGGCACGCAGCAAGGCTAGGCGTTCCCTACCGACGATGCTGCAGGAGTTGCAAAGATGATGAGGAAGAGGAAACGGTGGAGCATCTCATCTGCAACTGCCCGGCCTTAAGCGGAGCGAGAAGGCGCTCTCTGGGAGTTCCCTTCCTGGTTAGCTTAAGCCAGGTCGCGGAGCTAGACATAAAGGACTTGATGGCCTTCATCAAGTTATCAAAATGGTTCGAGGAGGGGTAGCGGTGTCGGTTAGGAGTGTCAGTCCCGGGTTTCGGCTATATGGAGAGTCCCAACAGCACTGGGATTTTCCATATGGCCGGGCCCCGGGACTGACTTTCCTAGTGTTTGGTGGTATCACAACGGGCCTTTTATTACTGGCCTAGGTGTGCCTTTGCGGCAGCCACTTCTACCTACCTACCTAGTAAAGGGAATGAGATACAATTTATACATAATTCAACTAATGAAACCATGGCGCATAAAGAGCTGCATAAGTACAACTGAAGATAAATATTTATGTACATGTTTTTATATGTTAAATTCATATCATAACTACATACTAAATCATTGTTATTAAGTTATAAAAATAATCATCTAATTAATTTTAATAAAATGTAAATATTTTTTGTGGGTGGAGGAGGGCACGCTTTAATTTGTTTATTTAATTTATACAGAGATTTAAAAAAAAAAAAAAAGTTACGTGTTTTTTAGAAACTTTTAATTACTACCTTTGTTATTTAATTATTTTTTACAGTTTGTGAAAATATTGCCAGCCAAAATTTAATTTTTTACATTTTAAACAAAAGACTTAAGCAACGAACTTGCCTTGAAGTACATATTTTGTAAGCAAGCATTCAACTTTGTGCATGCATATTTTTGTGCTCATGCTATGATTTTATAGGCACTTATGTACTAAAAATTGTGTTAACAATTGTTATGTGAATTTAGTAATATATTTATTCATTTAATCCTTTGTCCAAAAGTATGGGTTTTAAACTTGGCATGAGGAATACTAAGGGTTTCTAGTTCCTCACTTTCAGATAGAACTGTCATGGAGTAATTACATTAATATACAATACTCATACAATAGCGTTAATTGGCAACAGCTTCAAAAATCATTAAAAAAAAAAAAAAAAAAAAAAAAAAAAAAAAAAAATTGTACATATAAATGTTTGAGCATTAAGAGAATAAGAAAGCATGTTAAAAACGGGAAAATCCAATATACCTACAGACAGTAAATCACATTAGTAAAACTTTGAACAGCAAACAGCAGCTGCTTTTGAAAATGATTAAAAATGATTAACCAAAGAAAAAATAAACCATTTAACCACGCAAAATGCAAATGAACTCACTCGTGCATGGAATGCTTGTTTGCTTTCGAATTTCTGATTTCTTGTAGAACTCCATACAATAGCAAAACAATAGCCGAGGAAGCATAAAAAAAAACAAATTAAAATGTAAGAAATCTACAAATTACCGTTGAAAAACAAATTATACTTTTAGTGGCCCAAATGTGCATAACCAAGACCTCAGCTAACCATGCAGAGCAGAATGAATTGAACATACAGACAAGAAACTTTTATACTATACATACAAATATTGCAAAAG
>CAXKVI010000003.1:122528792-122541977 GCA_964058755.1 Campiglossa producta
AAATTAGAAATGTGCAATACCAAATATGACTGCGTGTAAAAGTAGGCATCGAAATACCAAAGCATGATAATTTTCGACACGAATCAGCATCTTCCACATGGGTAGAAAATGAACTTCGCTGAACAAAATAGCCCATTTTTTATTCTATTTTTTGTTAAGCACGAATTGGTAATTTTCCAAAATTTTATCCGCTGCTGGCTAGCAGGGATGCCCCCATCGCGATAATACAACTATTTCTAAATGCTGCATACTATCAGGCGCCCACGATGTTAAATAGTTCTTCAAGAACCTAAAAGTATGCAACGATTGGATATGCGTCTCTCATGCTTAAGGAAATATACTCCTTTTCTTTGAGGCTAATATTAGCACTAGCTCGAAATGGTGTATACTTTTAGGCGCTTTGGGTAGGAACTTAAACCGTATCGCCTACTAACTTCTACGCTCAACCTCTTTCTTTTCAGCTCGCCGACTTCCTTCTTGGTGACGTCAGCCTAAGCTGGGAGCGTCGCAAAGCTGTAGAGTTCTCTTTCTTCACACTCGCCGATTCGGGAGCATTTGCAACGCATGCGCCACGTCGTCTTAATGAAGCATTCGCCATAATACGTCCTTTCAAGCGTGATGTTTGGCCCTTTCTCATATTAACGATCATATTTTCGGGTCCAATATTTTATGCGATCATAGCAATACCCTACAAATGGAATTTGCCTTGCCAGAAGAAGCAAGTTACCAAAGCACAAATAAAGAAACTCCAACAAGAACGAGATGTGGAGCGTGGCATTGAATGCGCTTTTCACATGGCTTATATTAAAGAGATCACTGGTGACAATGAGATGATCAGAAGATTATTACGACAACAACAACAACAGCGTAAGATACACGAGCAGCGGGGTCGTGGGCCCAGGGTAATCGTAGTAGCGGAAATGCCAGCAAATCTTTTCGATAAATGCATTTGGTTTACAGTGCAACTATTTCTCAAGCAATGTGAGTGTAGACACACACATGTCTGCTTTAAGTTCTGAGTAGCATTTTAATCTTTTAATGACCATTTTGTGTCCACTCAGTCAACATTTCCGCAACGCTTCATCAGCTCATATTAACTGACATTTATTGCATTCCCATTTCATTCAATTATTTTATCACTTATCTCGCTTCATTATTACTTGAAAAACTGCCTCTGCCTTTTCTCTCTATTTCGCTGGTGCTCTGGTGTGTGTTAGCTTGTAAGGAGCTTTATCATGGCTATCGCGCCAAGTTTCTCATGATCGTCTACTGGATTGCGGCCACCTACGTGTTGGCTGATGTCTACTCCGCCCAACTCACCTCACAATTCGCACGTCCACCACATGAGGCACCAATTAACACGTTGCAACGCTTGCAAGCGGCGATGTTGCATGATGGCTATCAATTGTTTGTGGAGAAGGAAAGCTCATCGTTGGAAATGTTGGAGGTTGGCGTTGCATTTGAAGTTGTATTGCGTGGCGCAAGTGAAAGTAATGTTTTTGTTGCTTGTTTCTTCTCTAGAATGGCACTGAAATATTTCGCCAATTATACGCGCTCATGAAACAACAGAATCCGGATATGGAAGGTTATCTCATTGATTCAGTGGAATCGGGTATCTTGTTGATTGCTGACGGTTTGGAAAATAAGGCGGTATTGGGCGGACGGGAGACACTCTACTTCAATATACAACAATTTGGTGGGAAAACTTGTGTTTGATGTGAGTTTGAGTTGCTATTTGAAGCTGAATTTTTTTTTTGCTTATTTATAGGATCCAAGACATTTCAGCTGAGTCACAAGCTTTACACGCGTTATTCGGCTGTCGCAGTGCAGATTGGATGTCCCTTTTTGGATAGTTTTAATGATGTGTAAGTTTTAAATTTTTTTTTTTTAATTTTACGATATTTTTGGTGTCATTTAACTACATTTTTGCGTATTTTTACTACATTTTTATGTAATTTTACTGATTTTTTGTGCTGTTTTTTGGGTAAATTTTTTGTGTAATTTTACTACATTTTTTGTATAATTTTACTACTTTTTTGTGTAATTTTGCTACATTTTTTAAATTTTACTACTTTTTTATATAATTTTACTACTTTTTTTGTATAATTTTACTACATTTTTGGTGTAATTGTACTACTTTTTTGTGTAATTTAACTACATTTTTGCGTATTTTTACTACATTTTTATGTAATTTTACTGATTTTTTGTGCAATTTTTTGTGCAATTTCTTGGGTAAATTTTTTGCTTAATTTTACTACATTTTTAGTTTAATTTTACTACTTTTTTTAAAATAATTTTACTACATTTTTTGTATAATTTTACTAAATTTTTAGTTTATTTTTACTACTTTTTTTGAATAATTTTACTACATTTTTTGTATAATTTTACTACTTTTTTGTGTAATTTTACTACATTTTTTGTGTAATTTTAATACTTTTTTTGCTTACTACAGTTTTTGTGTAATTGTATGACTTTCTTGTGTAAATTTACGAATTTTTTTTGTAATTTTACTAAACTTTTTCATTTAATAAATTTTACTACTTTTTTGTATAATTTGACTACATTTTTGTGTAATTTTACTAAATTTTTTAAATTTTACTACTTTTTAATATAATTTTACTACTTTTTTTTGTATAATTTTACTACATTTTTTGTGTAATTGTACTACTTTTTGTGTAAATTTACTATATCTTTTGTGTAACTTTAGCTAATTTTTTGTTTAATTTTACTACATTTTTTGTGTAATTTTAATACTTTTTTTGCTTACTACAGTTTTTGTGTAATTGTGTGACTTTCTTGTGTAAATTTACGAATTTTTTTTGTAATTTTACTAAAATTTTTCATTTAGTTTTACTACATTTTTTAAATTTTACTACTTTTTTGTATAATTTTACTACTTTTTTGTGTAATTTTACTACATTTTTTAAATTTTACTACTTTTTTATATAATTTTTCTACTTTTTTGTTTTATTCTACTACATTTTTTGTGTAATTGTACTACTTTTTTGTGTAAATTTACTATATGTTTTGTGTAACTTTATCTAATTTTTTTTTATTTTTACTACATTTTTTGTGTAATTTTAATACTTTTTTTTGTGTAATTTTACTCTAGATTTTGTGGAATTTTACCAAGTTTTTTGTGCAAAATATTTTACTCTTTCGATATTAGTCAACTACTTTTTTGCTCCTCACCAGCATCATTCACCTCTTTGAAGGCGGCATCCTGGATAAAATGACAAATGCTGAATATGCCACACAATCGCGCATGTTGGGCAAGGAATACAACAATTTACATCCCACCACAACAACAGCCGAATCGAATGGTAGCAACGAGCCAGCGCCACCAATCGATGATAATCGCAATACAAATGCTGGTACTGATGTTGCTGGTAAAGGCGATGAGAGTGCAGGTGAAGCACCAAAAACGCAGGACACTCAGATCATACAACCATTAAATTTGCGCATGCTGCAAGGTGCATTTATTATTTTGCTATTTGGCTTCGCGGCTGCAAGTGAGTAGCTTCTCTTAAATATTATTTCTCACTGTGTATTAACCCGCATTTGTTAATGTTCTATTCGCATATAATTTTTGTTTTTCAGCTGGCATTCTTGTCTTGGAGCTCTGTTGTCATCGCTTGAACACAAATCTATTGGAGCGTTTGCAAGCGCGCTTTTGGCGTCATTATCACTGGTGTTGGCGGAAATTACGAAAAATTACACGTTTGCTATTTGTTAGAATTGTACGTTAATTGTAATTAGTTTTTTTGTGTTGACGGACTTCTTATCGCATGTTTGTCACTGGGATATTTTTGCATAACAAATTAGCTACTATTTTATCGCACTACCCACATGGGGTCGTTTGAACTGTTTGTTTAAAAATTTCCTAATTGAAACTTTTATCTATTCGCGTTAAAAAAATTCTACTTAGAACACTACATATATTTGCGACAATAAATTTGTAGAGATACTTCAACCGAAATAAAAAATGTTTTTGCAGCTAACCTGAAACCCGGTTAAGAAGTTGCCATTCTTACGATACCCTCGTTTGCTGGTTTAACTTAAAGAAATTATATTTTGACCACAATAAAAAACGTTATTGTTCTTATAATGACCCTAAAAAATATAACTGTGTTTGAAACTTTGTCTCTATTTTTATTTCATTTTGTTTTTGTGTTATTTTTTATTTTATTCAATTTTATTATTTTTATTTATTTTATTTATTAGTTTTTTTTTTTGGAATTTTTTTTGTTACAATTTTTTTTTGTACGTATTTTTTTAATTTATTTTTTTTTGTTTTTTTGTTTTTATTATGCTTTATTTTTAATTTTTTATAAATTTTTTTTAATTTTTGTATTTTGTTTTGTTTTTTATATTTTTTTGTTACTTTTTTTTTTTTTTTTTTTTGTTTTTTATATTTGGTTCTCCTTTTTGTAAATTTTTTTATTTTTAATTTGTTGTTACGTTATTTTTTCTTTATTTTTATTATTTTTTTTTTTATTTGTAAAAATTTGTTGTATTTCTTCTAGTTTTTTTTTTATTTTTTCTTATTTATTTATTTTTTTTACTTTTTTTGTTTTATTTTATTCTTTATTATTTTATTTGGTATTTTTATTTTATTCAATTTTATTATTTCTATTTATTTAATTTATTTCTTTTTGTTTTATTTTTTTGTTTTTTACGGATTTTTTTATTTTGTTTTTTTTTTTTTTATTTTTATTATGCTTTATTTTAAATTTTTTTTTATAAATTTTTCTTTAATTTTTTTTAATTTTTGTATTTTGTTTCGTTTTTTTATATTTTTTGTTTATTTTATTTTTTTTGTTTGTTTTTTTTTTGTATATTTGGTTTTCCTTTTTTAAATTTTTTTGTTATTTGTTATTTTTTATTTGTTTTTATTTTTTTCTTTATTTTTATTATTTGTAAAAATGTTGTAAAAATTTTGTATTTCGTTTAGTTTTTTAATTTTTTAATTTTTTCTTATTTATTTATTTTTTTACTTTTTTTGTTTTTTTGGTTTTAATATTTTCAATTACTTTTTTATTTTCTTCATATTTTTTTATTTATTTTTTTGTTTTTAACTTTTTTATTTATTTTTTACTTTTTTGTTTGTTTTTATTATTTTTTTTTAATATTTAAATTTTTTTATTTGATATTATTTTGTTTTACTCTTTTTATTTGTTTTTATTTTTTTTTTTTTTGTTTTTCTTTTTACTTAAAGCATTTTTTTATTTGTTTTTATTTTGTTTTATTTTTTTATTTTAAGTTTTTTTTTAATTTTTATTTTTTATATTTTTTTCTTTTTAAATTTTTTGTATTTTGTTTTGTTTATTTTTTATTTATTACTTTTGTACTTTTTTTGTTTATTTGTTCTTATGTTATTATTTGATTTATTATTTAATTTTTATTTTTTTTAATTTTTTATTATTTTTTTATTTGTTTTGATTTTGTTTTATTTATTTTTTCTTTTTTTGACGTTTTTTTGTCTTTTGTATTTTTTTTTTTTCGGTTAAAAAATTTCAGACCAGTAAACCGCTTTTCATGTCTCTAAAAGCCCATTCACTAATCTTTTTTTCGACTCGTTCTCAAAATCTCACTCGCATTACTCACACATATTAAATTAACTTCTTAAAATTAATTATTAAATTTGAAGACAAATTGGTATAATAAATATTTCATACTTAGCTCTCAACTCAATGCCATCATTCTTTCCATTGTTTGAATAGAAAAATCTCTAAAAAGCATCCGGATTCTTAGAGACTCAAAGTTCTCTCGTTATCGCCTTTTGTCTGCAAGACAACAGTTGCATACAACAAAATATAATCGAAAATTTCAATCGGCTTAACACTTTCGATATCTTATGCAAAGATCTTTATCATGTGAAATAATCTGACATAAGCATCTTACTAGCGCTGTAGGAGGTGCCGCCTTATACATCAATAAAATGCGCTACACTGTTTGTGTAATATTATTTCTTGTATATTTTTTGTAACTAATTCTAACAGACTTGTTTTAATTCAAAAGTGAAAGCAAAATGGACTAACTAGAAACTACTTACATCTAGTTTTTTTTTTTTTGCTTTGGGCAATTTCCAGTCATCTCCTAAATTTTTGGCAATAAAAGTCCCTGACATGAATTTGTTTTTGCTATAAATGAGTAGTTATGTGACCACATTGATATGCAGAAATATTAGTTTAATTCACTTTCATAAGCCATAAACCTAAATGTGTCAATACAGCTAGCAGCAAAAGATTTTGCGACTGAAAATGACTTCCTGACAGGAAAACTTTAAGGTGTTGTTGTAGTTATTTGTCATTGAAATTTCACTTCCTTTCCTGCTTCTTCTGAGCACTGAGCGTGCACGTAATTTACGCAGCTGCATTGTAAAGATAAACATAAACTTCCTTTAAAGATAAGCTACTCAAACAAAAGACTTAAGCAACGAACTTGAAGGCCACCAAAACGGACCTTTAAACAATACACACGATAATTCCTGACAAATTTATGTTATTTAGCGCAATTTATGCGTTCGCTTTTCTTATTAATTATCAATGTGAATTTATGTATACGAAACTGGCAGAGATATGAGCAAAAAACGTTTACTTTGAACAATGATACATAGTTATCTTGTACGATGACGTTCTTGGCAACGAAACGGATCCCTGTTTTTTTTTTTATCTCGCATTTTCATGCTACACTAACCAACAGGAGGTTGAGTTGATGACTACCTAAACGACTTTCACAACTTTTTCTCTCGATTGCAAGCGACAGACGCGATGAAGCAACAGTTGTTAAAAAACGAAAGACTGCAGCAACAAACTTGCTTTTAATGTAGAATAATAAAAGCAAGCAAAAAACGCCACAGACTGCTGGTTGCAAAGAAGGAGCCAAGTGAAATGCGGTGACATTCTTGTTTCGTGAAAGAAACAACAACAACAAATTGACGCGCCACAGCGCCACATCCTTTCACATGCGAGACAGCAGCGAGCGCATGATAGAGTTGGTTATGTGGAAAAAAATTACGAAAGAAGAAAATTCACAAAATAAAATAAAAAAATGCAAAAGAATAAACGAAAGCGGCTTTTAATTGTTTAAGTGAAAAGCGTGATGATACAAGCAAAGTGGCGCGGTATTTCTCGATCGTCGCATGCGTCAAGGCGATCAGCAACTTCTTTTCTAGTAAGAAATGTTGCTTGATTATGGGCATAACTGCATTTTCATGCGCTAACTAGCTTTAGCGTTCCATCAGCGTCAGCAACGTCATCAACAGCGTCATTATCATTATTATTTCGCTTATAATTTGCAGCATCGCATTTATTGCGAACATCTGTGTGATTTTTTTGCGCTCTGTTAGTTCTTGTTAGGCACATAACTCACTCGATTTGACGACGACAACAACAACGACGACAACGACTGTCTGAGTCATATGTCAACCTGTTGGATTGGCGGCCTGTTGCCTTGGCCATTTACTTGGCGGTGCTTGTTGTTACTTATTAACTGGAATATTAAGTAGAGTTGGCGCTGCTATTGCTGCCTATCTGTCATTAACTTTAATACCGTGTTTTTGCGTTTTACAGGTCTTTGCTTTCTTTTTAGAGCAGCTTATTTGAAAAGTCGCAAACTTGTGCAAAATTTTAAGCTAACGCTGGATTCTCAGTGCCATGAAGCAAACTTTGCTTATTAAATCAAGCTGTAAAACTGCTTAGACCTTAAGCTAGTTGTTCTTGACGAAGAAATCCTGTTTGCTTATTAAGATTTCACACTAAATAGCTCAACATGCTTCATTACATTAATTATGCTTATTTTTTTAGCATCACTGCTTTCAGTTGTCATTTGTCTGTTCTCATTTTTGATTGCTTGGAACTCAATACATTTCACCCAATTCTTATTTAAGACTTTATTTTCGGCAATCATTTAGTGCGATGACCTCACAAATTGTCTTGTTTGTTGTAATATCGTTTATACATTTTGTCATTTTAGAACGGATTAGCTGATTCGCCGTTTCTTGTACCATTACTCTGCCATATTTGTCGTTCAATTCTGATGACCCAAATTTGATTAACTTGTAATTGACAGCCGAAGTTTAGTTTTGATGAAAAAAATGGCAGCAATCGAAAAAATGTTCGACTTATTTTTTGGAATGAACCAAAAAAAGGGCCGAAAGTTACCAAGCAAAATTAAAAATCAAAGCTATTTTTCAATTTTCAAATTTCGATAGGAAAACAATCCCAAATTGACAATCAAATGATCTCAAAATGATTCCAAAATGTGTCCAAAGTGATCCCAAAATGATCCCAAAATGTGTCCAAAGTGATCCCAAAATGAGCCCAAATGATCCTCAAATGACCTCAAAATGATCTCAAAATTACCCCCAAATGACCCAAAATTTAATCCAAAATTATTCCAAAATGTGCCCAAAATAACCCCAAAATTATTCCAAAATAATCTCAAAATTATCCCAAACTGACCTCAAAGTGATCCCAAAATGACCTGAAAATGTCCCCCAAAATTACCCAAAAATGACCCCGAAATGATCTCAAAATTACCCCCAAATGACCACGAATAGATATCAGATATATCTTTGCATGTATGTAAAAAAAATCGATCATAAGCTTAGCACCACAGCATAATCGTAGAAAACAAAACACCTGAAGAATGAGAAGAAGAAGAAAACTGATGCCATTAAATCGCCAACTTGTTAAGATTCAAACTGTCTGAGTCGCGACACCAGGCGATAAAAACTGAGACTGGGATCTTGCATAGACAATGAAAAAAAAAAAAAAACAATTTTATAGTTAGGTAGTGGGGTGTTGAACAGTGAGCTAAAAGCGTTAAGCAACAACAAAGCAAAATAGTACAACAGTCAACACTTAGAAAAAAATTGAAATAAAATACGTAGGTGCGACAAATAAATCTACAACTTTAGCCAATTGCTAGAAAGCTAGACACCACCACGAATGAACGCAGAAGACTTGAGAGGCGAACAACCAACGAGTGACTGCAATGATATGAGATCGATACCGATCAGCGACTGCTTGGACGACAGCGTAGGCAGTGGTGTAAGCTAGCAAGCGACTAAAAGATGCGGCTACGCCTATCTTCAAGAGTGGCAACAAAAATGACATTAGCAATTATAGACCCATCTCAAAACTTTCCGCCACGTCAAAGCTTTTTGAATGCATCATCCAGGAAAAATTAATATTTTTCGTGAAGAATATCGTGTGTCCAGAGCAGCACGGCTTTCTTCCGGGACGTTCAACTGTGACTAACCTGGCTATTTTTTCTGATGACTGCATCGCAGCTTTTCAGTTTGGATGTCAGGTTGACACAGTTTATACGGACTTTTCTAAAGCATTTGATCGGGTTTCCCATGTAGTCCTGCTCAAGAAGCTTGCCTGTATGGGTTTCCACTCAGTGTTTTTAAAATGGATTGAATCATACCTACGAGATCGCTGCTGTAGGGTCATTGTGGACAATGTCAGGTCTTCTCCCTTCGTTGCCTGCTCTGGTGTGCCACAGGGAAGCATCTTAGGACCACTTTTCTTCATATTGTTTATTAATGACATTCGCTCCTGTTTTTCTACTGTAAAGTTTTTACTATATGCGGATGATTTAAAAATTTATTCACTCATTTACAGTCACGATGACTCTGAACTGATGCAATTAGATTTGGATAATTTAAGTGCTTGGTGTAATAGCAATCGGTTAACTCTTAATTTAAAAAAATGTTTTCATATCACTTTTTCAAAACGCGTTAACGTCATTGAAACCTCATACCAATTATCTAACTCGCCCCTTACAAGGGTTAGTGAAATAAAAGATCTGGGAGTAACTTTTGACTCAAAATTTACCTTCGCAAAACATATTAACCTTTGCATTTCGAAATCGTATGCCATGCTTGCTTTTGTTAGACGTTATAGCTCAGAGTTCACTGACCCTTATACGTTAAAGCTTTTATATACAGCGTTTGTGCGCTCTAAACTTGAGTACGCCTGTTTTATTTGGTCGCCTTATTATCAGTGCCACATTGCAAGAATCGAACGGATTCAGAAGGTATTTTTATACTTTGCTTTGCGCAGCTTACGCTTTTCTGAACCCATTCCGACATATGAGTCCAGATGCCTATTGATCAACTTAAAGTCACTGCAGAACAGGAGAATAATTTTGTCGCTATCGTTTATTTTTGACGTTTTTCGTGGTGCTACTGACTGCCCCATGCTTCTGGAGAGGATTTTCATAAATATTCCTGCCAGAGCCCTTAGGAACTTTGAGTTCTTCAACGTTCGTCTGTTCAAAGCTCTTTATGCTATCAATGCTCCTATTACTAGATCTTTGATTGAGTTTAATAGAATTACTAATTTTTTGGAAATAGATTTTTCTTGTTCAAAAGAGTGCTTTTTAAGTACAATAAACCCTCTTTATAAGTAAGCCATTTATGTATACTAGTAAGTTGCCTACTGTTATCACATATTTCTACCTAGCCTGTAAGATTTTCTAGTCTGATTGGCTTAATAAATAAATAATAATAATAATAATAAAATAATAAATCTTTGAAACTTTGGTGGACTTTTGACCGTTTGTGAATAATTTTTCTTAAATTATTCTATGTTTTTTTTTATTTATTATTAGTGAACAAGATGGAAAAGTAACAACAATTACAAGCTACCATGATTACGTAATTTCGGCCTTGCTCAAGGGCACTTATCAAATGGCTTTTGTGTTTAGAAATTTTTCATCACCTTTTGTTGGTCATCGAACCAAGAACCGAGGGGATTAGGAATTTCTAAGCCCGCAGTGTGTACCTCTTACACCAAGCTGCGTTGAGATTATTGCTAGCTTATATCCATCATGTTCACTTAGTATGTATTCATTTTATTTTGTTTGTTTGTTTTTATACTACCTTATCGACAACTAGAGCGACATCAATCGATCGCCATTTATACTAGCAGTGTCAAGGATTTTAGTGCACCCCGTGATCATTTTTACTGACAGCTGCAGCTTATTTTCACAGGGTGGCTTTTTTCGCTGTGTCCTGCGATTAATATGTGTGTATGTTATGAGTTTGTGGTCATTAATTTGAGAATCTTTGAAACTTTGGTGGACTTTTGACCGTTTGTGAATAATTTTTCTTAAATTATTCTATGTTTTTTTTTTATTTATTATTAGTGAACAAGATGGAAAAGTAACAACAATTACAAGCTACCATGATTACGTAATTTCGGCCTTGCTCAAGGGCACTTATCAAATGGCTTTTGTGTTTAGAAATTTTTCATCACCTTTTGTTGGTCATCGAACCAAGAACCGAGGGGATTAGGAATTTCTAAGCCCGCAGTGTGTACCTCTTACACCAAGCTGCGTTGAGATTATTGCTAGCTTATATCCATCATGTTCACTTAGTATGTATTCATTTTATTTTGTTTGTTTGTTTTTTATACTACCTTATCGACAACTAGAGCGACATCAATCGATCGCCATTTATACTAGCAGTGTCAAGGATTTTAGTGCACCCCGTGATCATTTTTACTGACAGCTGCAGCTTATTTTCACAGGGTGGCTTTTTTCGCTGTGTCCTGCGATTAATATGTGTGTATGTTATGAGTTTGTGGTCATTAATTTGAGAATCTTTGAAACTTTGGTGGACTTTTGACCGTTTGTGAATAATTTTTCTTAAATTATTCTATGTTTTTTTTTTTTATTTATTATTAGTGAACAAGATGGAAAAGTAACAACAATTACAAGCTACCATGATTACGTAATTTCGGCCTTGCTCAAGGGCACTTATCAAATGGCTTTTGTGTTTAGAAATTTTTCATCACCTTTTGTTGGTCATCGAACCAAGAACCGAGGGGATTAGGAATTTCTAAGCCCGCAGTGTGTACCTCTTACACCAAGCTGCGTTGAGATTATTGCTAGCTTATATCCATCATGTTCACTTAGTATGTATTCATTTTATTTTGTTTGTTTGTTTTTTATACTACCTTATCAACAACTAGAGCGACATCAATCGATCGCCATTTATACTAGCAGTGTCAAGGATTTTAGTGCACCCCGTGATCATTTTTACTGACAGCTGCAGCTTATTTTCACAGGGTGGCTTTTTTCGCTGTGTCCTGCGATTAATATGTGTGTATGTTATGAGTTTGTGGTCATTAATTTGAGAATCTTTGAAACTTTGGTGGACTTTTGACCGTTTGTGAATAATTTTTCTTAAATTATTCTATGTTTTTTTTTTTATTTATTATTAGTGAACAAGATGGAAAAGTAACAACAATTACAAGCTACCATGATTACGTAATTTCGGCCTTGCTCAAGGGCACTTATCAAATGGCTTTTGTGTTTAGAAATTTTTCATCACCTTTTGTTGGTCATCGAACCAAGAACCGAGGGGATTAGGAATTTCTAAGCCCGCAGTGTGTACCTCTTACACCAAGCTGCGTTGAGATTATTGCTAGCTTATATCCATCATGTTCACTTAGTATGTATTCATTTTATTTTGTTTGTTTGTTTTTTATACTACCTTATCGACAACTAGAGCGACATCAATCGATCGCCATTTATACTAGCAGTGTCAAGGATTTTAGTGCACCCCGTGATCATTTTTACTGACAGCTGCAGCTTATTTTCACAGGGTGGCTTTTTTCGCTGTGTCCTGCGATTAATATGTGTGTATGTTATGAGTTTGTGGTCATTAATTTGAGAATCTTTGAAACTTTGGTGGACTTTTGACCGTTTGTGAATAATTTTTCTTAAATTATTCTATGTTTTTTTTTTATTTATTATTAGTGAACAAGATGGAAAAGTAACAACAATTACAAGCTACCATGATTACGTAATTTCGGCCTTGCTCAAGGGCACTTATCAAATGGCTTTTGTGTTTAGAAATTTTTCATCACCTTTTGTTGGTCATCGAACCAAGAACCGAGGGGATTAGGAATTTCTAAGCCCGCAGTGTGTACCTCTTACACCAAGCTGCGTTGAGATTATTGCTAGCTTATATCCATCATGTTCACTTAGTATGTATTCATTTTATTTTGTTTGTTTGTTTTTTTATACTACCTTATCGACAACTAGAGCGACATCAATCGATCGCCATTTATACTAGCAGTGTCAAGGATTTTAGTGCACCCCGTGATCATTTTTACTGACAGCTGCAGCTTATTTTCACAGGGTGGCTTTTTTCGCTGTGTC
>CAXKVI010000003.1:122542177-122572177 GCA_964058755.1 Campiglossa producta
AGAAAATCAAAATAAATGATTGCATGTGTGCGAAGTTTTATTGTTCTAGGATAACTCTAACCCCTGCCGATTTTTAGTCGAAATTGTATCTAGCAGCTTATACTAAGGTCGCAAAAAAGTCCATTAAATCTCCGAAAATGACATAATTTTACTAGTTTGCTCATATTTAAAAGACTGCTTAACAAAAAGCTCTAATTTTTGTTTTTTTTTATAAGGACAACAGGATCCTTTACACGAATATTGAAAAAAAAAAAAGGTATTCACTAGAAAAAGACATTGTAGTTTCAAAAGTGTGTTAGAAGATTGCGTAAAAATATGTTCTTCTAGCAAAAATAATTGTGTATATCTTGAAACTTTGCAATTATAGTGCACTTTTTTTTTGGGTATACACGTCGTATGAGTAACTTTTAGTTAATAAGTAAGAAAAGTTCGGGTAAGTTTTATACAAGTTTTGTGGAATATCTCAGAAACGGATAGAGATATCGAAATAAAACTTAAGCTACGTAGAAGAACTCATGAACCACATTCATTTGATACCCATATTGTAAAATCCATTTCTATCCATATTTTGGGTTATCCTTAAATATTTTTATATACATTTTCCGGACTTTCATTAGATTACAACTTTTTAAACACATCGAGTTTTTAGAAGGTTGAAGGATAATAATTTTAAAGGAGACTACTTCCATGTCCTGAAAGGATAACTAAAAAAGTCATATTTGGACTATATTCACATCATTCTTTAAATTATTAACCATGTGGATACGACATTTTGTTGAAATTTTTCGGTATGCGGTACAACTTTCGATCCTTTAAAGGAGATCCTGAGCATCTGACAAAGCAACAAAAATACCGGTTTACTTATTATGAAGCCTTTAAACTGGAAGGATATAATAATATGAGTACAAAACGCAGGGGAATGCAGTGAGATTATACTAATAGGGGGTATACTCTTAAATAAAACAACTTTGATTTTTTTAGGACAGTCTAATATAGATATGCATGCTTAATATATACGCTAAACCACTAAACAAAGCTATAATAGTAGTAACATAAAACAGCATCCGCCGACTCGACGGAGACTATAACAACATTAAACGACAAACAACAATGCACAAGAGCAGCATAGTTTCAGGCGCCAACGTCATTTTTGCATTTTTTTTGTATACTTTTACACTTAAATAAGCAGACATACACTGACATAACAAAATTGATCAGCATATAACATAACTTTATGTTCTTTCCGCTTAAAAGTTTTTAAGACAATATTATTCTTATATACTCTCGTTGTTGTTGTAGTTCAACCACTTTAGTTTCACCTTTGCCATACATACAAATCCTTTTATATAAAACATAATATATTGCGGTTATATGCGCGTATGTAGTTGTTGCTATCTTTGCTAGGTCAACATACAAATATATATTCGTGGATGTCTGGCACAAAGGTGTTACCAGTAGGAAAAGTCGCTAGTTCTTAGGTATTGAAGAGTTTACAGCAGCAGCAAGAGAGTCAACAAAACTTTACGATTATAATCACTGTAATTATCCTCAAATGGTCCCAAATTGACTGAAAAATGATCCTAAAATGACTCTAAAATTATCCCTAAATGACCCCAAAGTTATTCCGAATTGAACCTAAAAAAATCCCAAAATTACCCTAAATTGAACCCTAATTGACACCCAAAGTTATCCCAAACTCCCCTCAAAATGACACCAAAATGACTCCAAAACAACCTCAAAATTATGTCAAAATAACCCCATAATTATACCAAAATGATCCCAAAATGATTCGAAATTGACCTCAAAATAACCCCAAAACTATCCTAAATTTTTTCCCAAATTGGCCCCAAAATGATTCGAAATTGACCCCAAAATTATCCTTAAATGAGTCCCAAAATTATCCTAAAATTACCCCAAAATAATCCTAAAATTACCCCAAAATAATCCCAAAATAGTACCAAAATGATCCTAAATTGACTCCAAAATAATCCCAAAATTTACCCCAAAATATTCCCAAAATCACCCAAAAATGTCCCCCCGAATCACAATTGAGGTGAATTTTGTTATGATTCAAGCATATGACTCTAATGTATTCATAAAGTTTAAATTGCAGTGCTCATTTTTTTGAACCAGAAACTTCGTTCCTTAGTTATTGATTTCCCCACAGGGACTATGTTTAATATAGTCCTACATACATTCGTGTATTTGGATCATTGCTCGTCTGCTTATGTACGAAAAATGTTTGTAGTTGTTTGTGCAGGGGTTAGTAGTACATACATATGGCATGGTAGTTTCATTCGAACTTTGTTTCATTGCTGCTTGCAACGTGTCAGATGTTAGACGTGTTCTCTTGCATAACGGGCATAAAAAAAAAAAACAGTGTTAAAGTTGGTGTGTGCTTATATTAGGAAAATAATTCAATAAAAAAATTGTCAAAGTTAATGGAATTAGCACTTAACGCATTTATAGTGAGCCACTGAAAAGTTCTGCCTAAGAAAGTTTTGCATTTAAGTTGCATTTAAAGTTTGAAAAGTTCGCTAAAAGGCAAATATTTTTGTTAGAAGGAATATGAACAGCTGTTTTGCAAGGAATTTCGATTCAAAGTTGGTGAGTGATTATTGTTGCTTTTATTCTTAGTGTAGGCTTTAGTTTATATTTAACAAAAGTAGTTAATAGAATATTTGCAAAGTTTTAATTTTTTTTGGCACGCAGCTCGCCTAAAATGATTTTTAGCTCAAAGTCAGAGCATGTTCAATCTATGTATACACAGAAAAAAATTACACTGGTAAAATCAACAATCTCGTACTGTTATCCTAAAGTTGACAAAAATCTGCTAAATTTGATTAAATTTTCGTTATTTGAACGGAGTATTTTGTTGAAGTAACTGCAATCAATCGTTGATTGAATAAAATTTTGTGTTAAAACAATAATTTCCTCTTGTTAATTTAACAGCGAAGGCACTGTAAATTTAAGTTCATTGCATCAACCCATTAAATTTTGTAGAACTGACAGAGTTTTTGTTGATCAAACAAATTTTTGTGTTGCAACAACAAACTGCTGCAGTTAACCCAACAGCCAAGATACTATCATTACTGTCATAGAAAAAAGCTGTAATTATGCCGGCAAGCATAATTACACGATGACATCATGGTAGACACCTGGGTTGAGCGTTCAAGGCACCTGAGTTCGATTCTCTAATCTAATCTTAGCTTGCGTCATAATGACGCTTAACCGCCTAAGCGATTTTGGCCGTTTCGTATCAAAGCACGCCAGTCATTGCTTTTTAGCGATAACTGACGCCAATTGGAAACCCCAAGGGAGTTCAAGTCATCCTCCACCTGTTGTTTCCATCTCAGTCGAGGTCTCCCCCTTCCTCTGCTGCCGAATTCGGGTGTCGATAGGAAAACTTTCTGTGCTGGTGCTTCTTCGAGTTCGATTCTCGGTGAATTCAATATAAGAACTCTGAAAAATATACCCCTTATCATAATTATACGACACCTCGTTCTGACATGCCAGCTAAAAAACGGTTTGGTAAAAGTTCAAAATTTTTTTTCAAATATTTTGAATCAAAAAACCGAAAATGCCATTTTGTAGCCCGTTCAATTCTAGTCTGACAAAGTGTAAGTTTTAACTGTCTCAAAGATCTCCTTTAATTGTTAGAATTTTTTTTTTTTGGGTATGCTGCGCACTTTTCTCCACACATCCCAAAATCATGATGCCCTCAAAAAAAACAAAAAAAAAATGTACCTAAAGGAAAATTAAATTAAAGGAGATTTTTGAGATACTTAAAACTTACACTTTGTTAGACTAGCATTGAACGGGCTACAAAATGGCAATTTCGGTTTTTTCAAAAAATTTTTTGAAAAAATTTTGAACTTTTACCAAACCGTTTTTTAACTTTAAAAAATCAGAGTAAACGCTTAGATTTAGAATTCTATTAGCAAAAAATTAAAATGAAAATAAAATTACATAAGGCCTTAGAACATGTCAGAACGAGGTGTCCTATAAATATGATAAGGACTGTATATTTTTTAAATTTTATTTTTTTTACTTTGACTCCTGTTGGGGTCCGCATATCGGTCGAGCCTGCAGAGTTATCGACAAAAGGGATACCTTAAAACTTAAGTTAGGTATTTAGTAACGAAATAACGAAAAAGACTTTTAGTTCCATTGCGCAGTTTTTGAATGATGCGCGCACAAACACAAGGACATAAGCACAAAGGTGCTTAGTAAACTATTTTAGTTGATATGACCAGTTTATATTTCTCGCTTTTTTTTGACAATGTGAAAAGTTTCTTGTCATCTTTCCTATTATTTGTTTACCAACCAATTAAGTTCTTTATGTTTGCTCTAATCAACACTATTTGTTTTGATAGAGTAGATATATCTATATAGTACATAACGACTGGCACATGCAGGGCATTTGGTTGACTGGATGCTGTATTAAAGCACATATGTAAATACATAGTTCTCTATATACTTTAGCCTGTATATATTTGCATCTCACAATAGCCAGCAGCTTGTATCTACAACTCCGCAGGGAATGATTCATAGCCCAATAACCTGAATACAAATACTTAACTTGTTTTCTATTGTCATAGGTTAGGGTAGGTAATTGTATTACAAATAAAATAATATATATACACAAAGCGGACAATAGTACATACATATGTATATACGATTACAAACATATTTATAGTTTACTCTTACAAAATATATAAGGGTGAATAGGCGAAAGAATGATTTTTGTTAAGTTGCCCCTTTTTCTGTCATTTTAGTAAGTTTCATTGCTACAATAAATATTTAGTTGACTTGCAAGCATAAGTAAATAGCTACTTATTACATATATACTTTAAACAAGGGTGTTATTTATTGATTTTCAGTAGCCATCCAAAGTAGCATTGCACGTGAATTTGCCAAAAGTGCAAATGTCAGCGTAACTTCAGCTCTTTTTTTTTTGCAAACGATATAAAATTGAAGGGTGTTTTGCGATACATAGAAACAAAATACAACAAAATAACATAAACCAACCAACCAGCTTATACTAAGTTCGCAGAAAACTACATTAAGGCTACGAAAATCTCCACCTTTGAATTTTTATAAGGACAACAGGATCCTTTAACACGATATTAAAAAAAAAAACGGAATTCGCGAAAAAAGGACATTGAAATATCAAAAGTATTTTAGTAGATTGCGTAGCAGTATATTTTCTACCAAAAAAAATTGTGTACATCTTGAAACTTTGCAATTATTGTCCATTTTTTATAGGTCATACACGGCGTATGAGTAACATTTAGTAATTTAAGTAAGATAAATTTTAGTCATATTTTGGTTGATATATTCGAAACGGATTTGAGGTATCAATATAAAACTTACACTCCGCTTTGATGCTTTGAGGGATATCCTGAGCATCTGATACAAAAACAACAAAATTATCCGATTTACTAATTATGAAGTCCTTAAACGCTAAGAATACAACAATATGAGTAACACGACCACATTAATGATTAAATTAGCAACACGCAATAGAATGCATAATGATTTGAGTGAGTACTTCAACTGCAAGTCGGCACGGGTTGCCGTGGTCCGAATGGAATAAAATTTTGTCAGGATAGTTTTTAAGCTTAACGGCCAAAATTAGGGCGTGTGCGTTTAAATAAAACAACTTTGATCTTTTGGGAAAGTCTATTACATATCATGTATATTATCAGCATGTGAAAATTTAATTTTAACATTTTAAGTACACAAAAATACAGCGTGTGTAGTAGGTTATGGCTAACTCTACATCAAGTGAGTACTCTGGTGACGGATCACGCTATGCTCACCAGTTGATTCTCTATACACCCAAAAAAAAAAGTGAGCCTAAATATCTTCCAAAAATAAATTACTAACACGCACTACACTAACACCGCTAACAATTTTTTTTCACATTAACAGCAACCACTAAACATATTAACAATACCATCGCCAATTTCAACTAATTAATTTGTTTTTGTTTTTTTTATTCTCTCTCTCTCCCCTCTCACCAAATTCTAGAAAATGTTGGCTTGAATCGTCATTTGTTGGCATACGTCCATTGGACTCACCACAAACACCGGTCATCGAGAGTACAGCAACAGCATTTAGTAGCGCTACAAATACCGCAAATACAACCGCTAACAATAGCATTAGCAGTCAGTACAATAGTTATACAAATTACAATTATAATTACAACAATACAAGTAATTCATCAACAAATACATTAACAGCAATAACAACACCAAATAGTATTGGTGGTATTGGTTACAATACAGCGATTACAACAAATCCGCATGTATTACGCATGAACGGACTGAGTATCGTTGGCGGTGGTGAGTCAACAATTATGATTTAAGCATTCTTATTAGAAATATATCGATATACTATATATTAAATATTTATGTATAATAATGCTATATATGTATACAAGTATGAAAAATTGATTGCTTAAAAATTGCACAAACAAAAAAAAAAATTCACAAAAACACGAATGCAAATGCAACAACACGAAGAAATCAAAAAATCGATAAATATTTTTTTTTTTATCGAAAATGATGCTTACTTTTCTTGACGTCTTAGCAGTTACAAAGAAAAAGTTTAGCATTAAAAGAAAAAAATAATTTTTTGCTTGCATTAGTAGTGTAAAAGTTAAAAAAAAAAAAAAAAAAAAAAAGTAACGAGTTGCAAATAATTTTAGTTAATAATTTAGTTGTTTAGATGTTATCGATATACATTTAAATGTGTGCATTTCATATTTACATATATGTAGCTACAAACACCACATGCTTATTTATTTTTTTTGTAGAATGTGCAAATATATTTATATTTGAAAATTAATAAATATTTAATAAGCATGTGAAAGTTGAATGTTTACATTTTTTAAGTGCACAAAAATACAGGGTAGATAGTAGGTCAGCGCTAACCTTGCAACTAGTGACACCTAACCTTACAACTGGTGACGCCTCACTTACGCATACCCGTTCAACTGGTGGCTTCTTACTACATGCTCACCAGTTAAGTGGTTATCCATGGTTTTCTATACACCCTGTATATAATTTTTTTTTTTTTGTTTAATATTTAGTACACTTTTGTTTTGTATATATATTAATTGCAATCAGCATCTTGGTAAGCGCTGGAGATGCTAAAAATGTATCAAAAGAAATCGATAGCAGCTAATGAAAGCATTTTTAACAGTTAGTTTTGCACAAAACTATTTCGTTTTATTCAATAAGCACGTTTTATTTTGCTTAGTTCGTTTTTAAAACATTCTTCATTAAAGTTATGAATATATATAAAAAATGTCTACATATTTATGTATGTAACTACGTTTTTAATTTCATTTTATGGTAAAAAAAAAATAAAAAATTTTATAAAATGTGGCAATATTATTTTTTAAAGCATGTTAATAAATTTTGAAAAATTTTAAATAAAAATATAGAAAAACATTAAATTGGTTAAAATAAACAATTAAATACTTCATTTATTATGCTCAAAACATCATTTACAATACATACATACTTATAACTACAACACAAAAATACTTATATAAAAATAAAAAAAAAAATTGTTTAAAAAATTTTAATTTTAATGTATGCTTAAATGTAGTAAATATTACTTTGTTCTAAATTTAAAAGCTTATTTTTTATTACAATTTTTTTTTTTTTAGATTTTAAGTTTCGACTATGACAATTTATTTGCATATTATTTCATATATACTTACTATATATAACAGTACATACTTATAAAACGTTTTGTAATATATATTCTCAAATTAAAATAAATAAATATTTACGTCCAAACAAATTTATTTATTCATTTTATTTTATTTAAACATTAGACACTTTATTTTTCAACCTTATCCGTCATAAAACATTGTGCAAGGGGCATGAGATGAGATGAGTATCTACCATCGATTTGGCACTTATTCCAAACATCGCTCCCCATTCGCATATCTCCAAGTTTCGTTTTATTAATAGGACTGTACTAAAAACTCTACCTTTGAATTTTTATAAGGACAACAGGATCCTTCACCAGGGCATTGAAAAAACGTTTTCACCAGAAAAGGACATTGTAATTTCAAATTTAGTTTAGTAGATTGCATAACAATATGTTTTCTAGCTAAAATAATTGTGTATATCTTGAAATTTTGAAATTATAGTGTACTTTTTGTAGGTCATACACAGCGTATGAGTAACTTTTAGTTATTTAACTAAGATAAATTTTAGTCATGTTTTGGCTGATATCTTCAAGAAACGGATTGAGATATCAAAATAAAACTTACACTCCGTTTTAAACCTTCAAGGGATACCCTGAGCAACTGGTACAGAAACAAAAAAATCCGATTTACTAATTATGAAGTCCTTAAACAGTAACGATACAGCAATGTGAGTAACACGAGTACATATATCATTAAATTAGCTAAACGCAGTAAGATTTTACCATTTACTTCAACTGAAAGTCGACACGCATTGCCGTGGTTTGGATTACCTAAAACTTTGTCAGGATAGTTTTTGAAGTATAATGGTCAAAATTGGAGTGTATGCGTTTAAATAAAACCACTTGGATTTTTTTTTTACAGTCTGATGTATATTATGTTCGATTTCACTACATTTTAAGTCAAAAAAAAAAAAAAAGGATGCGTGACACTCGGGGACTGCCGCGGTAAAGCTATTGCATATCACATTTTATCAACTTATGCAATTATATAATTTATGAAAACTCAATGAGCATATTTATGACTTTTTACAGCAGTACAGCCTTAACCTGTTAACAGTATACCCTATACAGCTCCAAATTTATGTACAACGTCACACTGTTAGTAGTATAGCCTAAATGTAGGCAACGCTTACAGATCCAATTTTAATGTAATGTAATGTACAGCTTCAATTTTCTGTAATCGGCCTGTTGCTAGCATTAGTACAACGTCATACGCCTAAGTGTAGGCAACGCTTATATTTATTTTTGTCAAGTTATGTAGCTAACGCCGAACCTTTTAACATTGAACTACTACGAACTTTTTTAACATTAAAATTTTTTTCATTTCACTCCCACCGCCAAAGGCATGCGATAAAATCTATGCAATAGCTTAAAAAATAATAGTGAGTTGTTAAAACTAATCAAAACATTATTTTTACTAAAATAAAGAAAATATTGAATATAATAAAGTAACTAAAAAAAATCGAAGGTACTTAGTTGGTCATGAAATTTAAAAAAATTTAAATATAACTTAAAATAATCAATTGATTAAATTTTTTTAAAACTAATTAATTATTAATCATTTAAATTTTATTTAATAAGTTATTCAACAGTTACGATTTTAATGTTTTTTTGATATTTATTTTAAACGTTAGTTTTTTATGCGTATCAGCATCTATTTCAAAGTGGTTAGTCATATAGTCTCATTATTCACTACTATATTGCATACATGTTTTGCGATTATTATTAGCCACCTTTTTTTTTCAAGATGTTAACCTATTCTAGAAACACCCTTTTAAACACCCTTTCCAATACCACTTTACTTTTCCTTCTACTTCCTTACGTACTTACTTGTGATTACAGTTCGAAAGTTCTCAATGTAATTCATACTTGATTTATTATTCGTTAAAGATTTATAAAAAAAAATGTTTGAAATAAGCTCAATCTTATTTGTAGCTATACATCTTAGAACTAAAAAAAAAAAAAAAAAAAAAATAGGTCGACAGACATGCTCCGGTAACGAGTTTGAGAAAATTATGAAACTTCGAAACCGGAGCATGCTGGTTTTGGTTTGGTGCTTATTATTCGCCGTTAGTTTAAGTATATTTTAAGACTAGCAGAGTAAAAATTTTGCGAACAACAAACAAAACAGACTTTTTAAAAATATGCGTTTTTGTATTCTTGTTTCTTTTTTTATTCCCAAATCACTTGAAAACATCATTAAAATACAAATTTGAAAAAAAAAAAAAAACAATTAAAATTCACAATCGCTTAACGCTTTTTATTCATTACAAAAAAAAAAAAAAAAACACTTAAAAAAATATTGCTCGCTTGTCAAATCGAAATTTTTGCAAAAATTTAGCGCCAGAACGCTCATTGAGTAACGCATCGCTAGAAGATGTTTTAGCCTCACTATTAGGACTGCCATCGTCATCAACGTCAAGTGGTGGAGTGCAGAGCGTAAACGTAGGCGCTGGTGCGGCTGTCAGCGCAGGTGCTAGCGTCGGCGTCAACGCGGGCCCATCCGCCACAAGTGATCACTACACTAGGCCCACGACGACGACAGGTATGAACCTGTAAGTTTTGTTCCATCACCAACAAACTATATACTCGCCCTTAAACTTATATACTGCATATACTAGATATTTCGTCGTTCGCATAAATGATTGTCGTATATTATATAAAACAGCCCCAATAACATACGACAGTCATTTATATGGGCGACGATTTGTAAACACATTTAGAAATAAGTTAAATTACATATAATCAAAATTATAAACGTGTTTTAGCAGTTCCTGTTTATCCGAAAATTTTTGTATTGCAATTTCTGTATTTTCGTTTTGGTTATAATTTTTATTTTTGTTGTTGTCTTTATTACGGACGAAAAATTAAAAAAAGATGACGTAAAGGTTTTTAAAATGTATATTAATATATTTCGATTCCAAAACGTCTTGTATTAGAAACGATTAAAAATTTGTAAAAATTCTGTTGCAGAAGGACTTATGTACATATCTAAGAGATCGTTTAAAAACCACCCTCTGCAAAACGCAGTGACCATCATTTGATACATCATTTGAGGTTCAAGCTTGAGGTAAACGTTCCTCACGATCCTCCATCACGTTCTCAAAGGCAATGTGTGAAACTTGATGGACTCCATCTTCTTTCCACTTACGTATTTCCTCGTTCAATAAGTAATATAGCTGTACTCTTCTGTTCCTTCATCAAACTTGAAGTTTGCATGTGTCAAACTTGACCTACTACATCAGCAATGAGTGTCAAGTGATGCCTCAAATGACGATCACGGCAATTTCTATCTCATGTTGCATTGAAAAAATTCGTTTGAGTGTGTTGGTGTCTATCACTCGATTTTGGCAGGGTATATTCTAATATAGGGCGTTTTCAAGATATTTAAAATCGATTTGACTTATTATTGCTGTTTTATACTTAAACTTTTGTAAATTTAACGATTAGACTTCCATCAGAAGTGATTTGTAAAATATCCTCATCCTCATGTTCGAAGTGAAGTCCCGATTAGTATGCCAGCATTTTTTCCTCATGGGCGTCAGACCTTGACGCAGTTTTGGTATGATCAGTAAATATTCTGAAATTTTGTATTCAGTACTGAATATAATATTTTCAGTAAAAGACATGGCCCATTTATTATGCCAAAATTTTACAAGTTTATTTCTCACGCCATTGATTGAGAATCTGGCCTATTAAATGACAGATGAAATACTTGAGAACTGATCTGACGACTGAGGTATATATAGTTCCATAAGATAGATAACTCAATGCAAGTCCCACTAATTTCGATCAGGCACTATTTTCATTAGGAAAACTGAAAGCTAGCTAGCTAATTTATAAAATTCACTGTAAATTGTCAAAATCTCTCTTTGATCTGTCAAATTTTTCCGTTTGATCTGTCAAAATCTAAATTTTAACCCTGTGCCAAACGTCAAAAAAATTTGTAACAATAATTTGCCAGAACGTGAAACTATATTCACCTTGACAAAATTGTCTAACTCGCCACGAAGTTTCAACATTTTTCCTTGATCTGTCAAAGTTTGAAAAATTGCGCCTGTGCCAAAAGACATATGTAAAAATAGATACTGTAGAGAGATGTAAATTTCTATGGTGAAATAATTGTATTCACCTTGGTAAAATGGTCGAACTCACCCCGAAGTGTCAAAATTTTCCCTTTATCTGTCAAAATTTGAATTTGGACTGTTAGCCAAACGATATAAAGCTACTGGTGGCGAGATTAATTTTTTCCTTGGTGAAAAAATTGTAGATATAAGCCTTATTAGTGACACCGTAAAATTATATTCACCTTACCCCAAATATGCAATACATGTTGCCAGACGGTCACTGAGCGACTTCCGTTAAGACTTCGAATCGTATTCGAAGCTTCGTAACATCGTAAGCAAAGGGAGCTGTAACCCACCATACTTTTTTTCTAACTACTAACTGTTAGCTAGTTATTTGAAAAAAAAAATTGGGTTTTAAATTTCCAAATATGTGCCAAGGCTTCCAACTATTGCGCTTTTAATCGCCTTTGGATGTTAGAGACATACTTCAGCTTGCTTGGAAAGCCTGCTGGAATCTAGAACCAAAAACTTCGGGCCAGATTAAGAACTAAAATTATAGCCGCTTAGTAGTAAAACTACTCTGGAGTGACTGCTAGTTGAAAACGTTTCTTAATCCAGAAAAACATAAAACTAACCATAATTTTAGTTGTTTATTCGCAAACGACTATAACTGGGTTAAGCGCGCACGAATAAAAAGAGGCATTTGCGAAAAAATTAAAGATTTATAAAATGCAGTAAATTATCATAGGTAACTGAAAAACATTAAAGAATACAATAAATGTGAATGGAAAAATTCCATTTTCTGAGAAAGATTCATGCAACTTTAGCATCACAAAGCAAGTAGTACGATTATATCCTTCCATGCATGCTCGACTCATTCCACTACGCAACAAAATCCCTACAAAAATCTTACTAAAACCATGATACAATTTTTATTTGATTTTTCCATGCGTAAACACTTAAAAATAGATTCGTTGAGAATGCCTTGACGTTGTGCTAGAGCTATTAGGAATTATGTACTCGTACTTAGTAAAATATCTATTTCCCCTCTCGCTTTTGAAAATTCATACTCCAACAAATTTTGTGTGCTCTTTTCTTTCGCAGGCGATTCAGCAGCTAGTCAGTCTTTGGCCACATTTCGTTCTATGCCGCAACAGCAGCAGCAGACACAAAATCCCCAATCCCTAACACAACTAGAACAGTCCCAAAAGCAATTATTAGTGGAATTACAAGCCGAACAACAACGTTTGCGACGACGCAGTGAAGGAGATGCACCGCAACAACAAAAGCAGCAACAACAGCAAGCTCGAAATGCCAAAACCAATGCGTCAGGTGGCAACGCCAATAGCACCTGCGCGGCGCAAGACAACAACAATACGCCCACCATCAGTGGAAACAGCGGAACTGGAGGTCTCATCAGCACCACCAACGCCACGCTACCGACGCGTCGCGTCTCGCTCGGTGACAGTTCCGAGTCCAACAATAAGACCACATCCGAATTGCAGATCAAATGCCGCAACACCAAATGCGATCGCAGCGCCACACCCGCAGATGCCAAAAAGTATTACAAGTCATGCCACAATTGTACCCATTTATATTGTACGCGTGAATGTCGACGCGCCCACTGGGAGAAACATCGCAAAGCGTGTTTACACTCACGCGCGTCGAATTTGTGCCGCCAAGTGTTAGCCACATGCAAGGATGATGTAGATACGCAGCGTCATCTCAGCTTGTTGGCACGCAAGGGCTTTCTATCGCAGGGACGCGGCGTGGTGCGGGTGCTCTTTCGTTCCGCTGAAGCGGCTGAGAGTTTCATAAAGCACGGCTTTCAGTGCATGGGCGAGGCATCCTATGTGCGTTGGCCCGATCTGATGCCCGCTGAAATGGGTCTGGAGTTATATTCGGAGCTTTTGAAGCTGAGTACCGAATACAAGCCAGACTCGAAAATGTTAATTTATGTAGCCATTTGTGTGGTTAGTGAAGCGCCGGGCATGGGACAGGCGCCAGTACGCTGGGAACGCCAGCTGGTCTCACGTTGTGCCAAACTGAAACTCTGTAAGAGCATCCTAGCTGAGTTGGAGCAACAGCAACAGGCCCTACAGCAGCAACAACAAGCACAGCTCCCACTAACAGTTGTGGCCGTACCCGAAACCACCACCGAGATACTCATACTCACATTCAATCCAAATCTACGTTCGAATACGAATCAAGGTGAACTCATTCTGTCGAATATACTCGATATCCTATCAAGACGTGGCGTTTTATTGCGCAAACATTACCCCGAAATTTATCAACGCTTACAAACCTACACTGATGGTCAAACGGAAAAATTCAACCCTGTCACCTTGCATCCACGTGACTCGCATACTGGCAAAAGTTTCGTCTGCATCATAATGCCAGTGCATTCGACTGAGAGTGGTGGCATCATTAAATTACCCTCTGCATCGGATGGTGGCAATCGCGTTACAACCATTGATGTGGGGTCGCCTGCCGCCTTGGCAGTCCTGGATGATGACGAGTTGCTTACACGCTCTACAAGTTGATTTTTAAAAAGCAATAGTCGTCGTGGTAGCACTAAAAAACGCTCATCGTCTGCAAGTGCTGCCAGTTCGACGGCGTCGGATTTGTTATTATCAGCGGATGTTGCCACTGGCTCATTGACGCTCGGGAGTACGCGCATGTAGAGGATGCGAAGACTGTTGGGGAGCCCGCAGCTTCGTGGTACGCGTCGCATCCAGCTTACATAGTATTTAAGGCAGTTATATTTAGTATAAATACTTCTATATATTTAGTACATATAAAAAAAAAACCTACATATTATCAACTTCATCGGGAGCTGTCGTAGAAAGGTGAATACTATCAACAATTCCTTCGGGAGCTCGAAATTCTCCTAAGAATCAGTTAAATAAAGTTTGGGCTTAGTTTTGTGAATCCTATCACGAATTTCGTAAGGAGTACCAAGTTCTTCATACAATTAATTAAATAGATTTTGTGTTTAAAGGAAAAGTCAGGAAAATGCTATCATGCTATCCTGGAACTGATGTGACATTTTTCTTACTAGATGATGCGACACCTGCTATTTTTTATGCGCGCCTAGTGCACGGCTTTATTTGCAGGAAAATTATGGAACAAATAACAGATATCACAACCCCTGGTACTCCTAGTTCGTACGCAAATGATGTGGCATAATGCTGCCTACGTGATGTGACATATTTCTGGCCAGGTGATGGGCCACCTGCTATTTTTTATGCGCGCCTGGTGCAAAGGATTAATTCGCATGAAAAAACTGGGACAAATGGCAGATTCACATCGCCATATGGGTCGGACTAGGACGCCAATGATGTATACTCACTGTGTGATGTGACATTTTTCTCACCTGGCGCGCATAAAAAATAGCAGGTGTCGCATCACCTGGTGAGACAAATGTCACATCACACAGTGAGTATGATGTCACATTATTTTCCCACAAGCTGGGAGTAACAGGTGATGTGATATCTGTCATTTGTTCTATATTTTGACTGCAAATAAGTCCCATGCACCAGGCGAGCATAAAAAATAGCAGGCGTCGCATCATCTGAAGACACAAAAGTCACATCACACAGTGAGTATGATGCCCACAAGCTGGGAGTAGCAGGTGATGTGATACCTCCCATTTGTCCCATCTTTTCTCTGCAAGTAAATCCTCCGCACCAGGCGCGCAAAAAATATAGCAGGTGTCGCATCACCTGGTGGGGCAAATGTTACATCACAAGTCGAGTATGATGTCAAATTATTTCCCTACGTTCTAGGAGTACAAGGTGAAAAATATAGAACAATTGACATATATCACAACACCTGGTACTCCTAGCTTGTAGACAAATGATGTGACATCACACTCTATGTGATGTGACATTTGTCTCACCAGGTGATGCGACACCTGCTATTTTTTATGCGCGCCTGGTGCACAGGACTTATTTGCAGGAAAAAATTTAGACAAATGGCAGATATAACATCACATGATGGGTCGGACTTGGACGCAAATGATGTGACATCATACTCACTATGTGATATGATATTTTTCTCACCAGCTGATGCGGCACCTGCTATTTTCTATGCGCGTCTGGTGCACAGGACTTATTTGCAGGAAAAAGTTTAGACAAATGGCAGATATCACATCGCCTGGCGGCCGAACTTGGACGCAAATGATGTGACATCAGGTTATGTGACATTTTTCTAACCAGGTGATGTGACATCTGTTTTTTTTTGTGCACACGATTTATTTTCAGGAAAAAGAAAGGGCAAATTTACAGATATCGCAGCACCTGATGGGTCGCAACAACAATTTTGCCATCCTGACCAAATTTATTTAAATTTTTTATCTAGCTCAGGATCACTACGACGGGATGATAAGGTATCTAAATAAACTTGGCACATAACTAAAAAAGCGCATTTACTCAAAAGCTCTATTGCAGACAAACAACCAGAAAAATCTTCCACTTTTTTTCATAACACACCCATTTCTTAAAAAAAGAATTAAAATTTTTCATAAATTTACATACATACATACATACATACATAAAAAAATAAAAATTTATGTAAAATTGAATACATAGAATACATGTACAATAATTCTACTTCATATATTTGTATTTAGCTGAATAATGTTTAATTTCTATGTGCTTTCTTAGTGTTAAAAAAAAAATTTAAATGATGAATTCTTGCTGATTAAAATATAGGAAAAAAATTTGGATCAAACGTACAATTATTGCAAAGCTGTGTACTGTAAAGGAAAATAATAATAATAGAATTGCTGGTATCCTGGACTCAAAACAAAATATTAATAAAATAAAAAAACTGCAAAATCGTTCAAAAAATTAAGTTCCCAACGTAAATTATTTTAAGAAAAATTAAGACTTCAAAGAGCTTTGCGATTTTTCAAACCCCTCTTTTTGAAAAATATCAGAGATTGGAAAACTTTCAAAAAAATTCTGAAATTTCGAAAAATATGTTAAAATAAAATATTCCTCCACTCAGCCTTCGATATATGGAGAAGGAAATCGTGCTGCATTAAAACCTTCGACCCTCTATTAAACAACTTAGTTATTGAAACAAAGATATTCAAATCATCTTAAGACTTTGGCAGCTGCGAAGTTTTAATCACCCGAGTAACATTTTTCGAAAAAGTTTATGAAAAAATAACTTGAAACTATAGCTTTATAATTTCATTGTTATATACTCTTTGAGAAGGCGTTTTCAGATTCAAAACTCGTTTTCTGAATTTTTGCAGCTTCGGCTTACTTACTAGCATGAGTAGAAATCGCAAGCAACATATAATGATTACGCCTCTCATGCCACGATTTAAAGACCGCAGCGATATTTAATAAATTATTTTCAATTTAAATTAAATTACGACATTATTATAAAATACCTTGTAAGCATGCCCCATCCGAACTTGCTTTCTTACCTAGTTTTATTACTTATGAGACATTTTTGTTGATTGCAAAGCTCTAGAAGTTCTCAAATCAAAAAAATTTAAATTTAACTTGCAAAGGTTTGCAGCAAAATATAAATTATTTTAAATATTTCAGCATCACAAATCAATAACACAATTTCCAACATTTTCAGCATAAATATATATCCTACTGCTTCCAAATAAAAAGAAAAATATGTACTAAAGATAACGCTAGCAGCATAGCATGGTGATTAAGAAAGCTCAACAGATGTGAGAAATTCATAAAAATGTAATCAAAATAAAAGTACTTGCTAAAGTAAATAAAAATGAAGATCACTATGTATTATATAAAACACAGGCAAAATAAACGAGTTGTGTATAGATTTGCACCTAATAATGTTTAAAAAGAGAAGCAATGACAAGAAATTTAAATTCACTATTCAATTCATATGTGCTAAGTATAAGAAAAGCTTAATTCATTAAAAATACCTTAAACAGAAAACAGCTTAGTAATTAAAAAAAAAAAAAAAAAAATCTAAAAATATTTTGAAACTCAAGAGCTCTCATGCATAAAAATCGAGCATTTGCTCAGGCGACTAAAAGGTGGGCTCTTTGTTTTTATTACGAGAACCAACTAACGTATTGCTTTAACTAAACTCATAATCATGCTTTATCATCACCTTTAACTCATATGAGAATAAGTTGATTATTAAATTTAACAAGTTATAATTTAAAAATCAATCAAATTTATAATACTACTTTAAGATAATAACTATTTACGTATTTTTAAGCAGTTAATGGCCTTATTTCGTGTATGCGTTTTAAACACAGAAAACATACTCACTCACACAGTCAAACATAATAAACTACTGTCAAGAAACAAGTTCATAAATTATTCCTAATTAGTAAAAATTTTTAAAATTAATTTATCTAATTACAGATATTTTAGCTAAAAACTTGAAAAAGTTTATAACAATTGTCTTTAGCACTGATTTTATTATCTTGTGTTTTTTTAGCTAATAAGTGTGCTGATTTATACAAAAAAAAAATATAACAATAATTGATTAAATTACATTGTAACAAAAATTTATAACTAAATTATTTAATAAAATATTTAAAAATAATATAAAATGCGGTATTTTAATACTTTGGCGCTCGATCTTGGTGAGTATTTAGATTTATACCACGATGGTGGGCCGTGTACTTACCACTATTTAATTTTCAAATTTCCTGTTACTCTTATGATCAGTACGTTTTTACCAAAATTCAGTTCAAAAAATCCTCATTTTATTTTCTAAAAATCCAGTTTTGATTTATTTAGTAAAGTATTTGATTTATATTAACATAATTTCCATATTAAATCACTACTGTTAATTAACATAATGCTACTTTTTACGTATTTAGTATTTATTTTTCGTTTAAGTTGAAGTATTTAATAATGTATCGCATCGATTACGTTGTACTAATGCTTACATAATTTACAACGAAATTCTCACGCAAAATGCGTTATATTGCCATTTTACTTAAATCATTTTTCACTATTTTCTTCTCTTTCGTTTTTCTTTTTTATTAACTCTTATAATGTTTTAATGCTACTTGTTTTACTTTTTAAAAAATTTATTTATTTTATATTTATAGGTGTATATACTTACAAATAGAAATATTTAGGATAATAGTGTAATATTTATTTTATTTTAACGTTCAACTATATATAATGCAACGCCGTTACAAAACAAATTTTACGGCGTTTGCGCAAATCATTGCTGGGCAATCAGTAGAATTACATACACAAGTTTTAGGATATGGAACTAAAGGAAATTAAAGGCGAGGTTTTGAAAGAGCTATGCAGCTCACAAACGTAATGTTTTAGCTATGAATTGGAAACGGCTACGCTCAACTATTGGGTAAAACATTAACCCGTTGGTGTATAACTATTATTTCCAGTAGCCGTAGTCACAGCTTGCGTTGGCGTTGCAGAAACAATTATCTCTCCTGTTGCCGTATGTTGGTGATAGTAATAGCTTACAGTTTGCAATTGTGGGCGTGTCACAGCTGTGGCTCCGCCGCCAACTGTATTAGTGGCATCTTGCAAATAAGTAGTGCTATATTGCTGTTGTGTCATGTGGGATTGTTGCTGTTGAATTTGTGTAATGTGATGTTGTTGGCTGCTACTATTTGTTGTAACACTTGCAGCAGCAATGCCGACTGTTGCTTGTTGCTGCATTGATAGCGGTGGTGGTAGCGTAATCGTTGTTTGTTGTTGATTTGTCGTTGATGACTGTTGTTGTTGTTGATGTGTTGTAAGCGGTAAATTTGTCGACGTTGTCGTTGCCGTAAGTGTGGGTGTACTTGAATTAGTTGTTGTATGTAATTGATACTTTTGCGCAGCAATAATTGCGTTTGTGGCAACTGTTGCTGTAGCCGCTTTTGTCTATAAACCAGATATGATCACCTCGTGTTGCGCTTCGTCTTCCATTTCGGGTATTTCTTGTTTGTGTACCATTACTGATTGGCCATCTGTGCTCATGGATTGTTGCTGTTGTTGTTGTTGCGGTGTTTGCGCTGGTTGACGTGGTGCAGTTTGGCCTACAAAATTTGAAAATGGTTAATGAGTTAAGACGGAAGAAATATTTTTTACTTGAGAAAAAACTCACCATATTTCTGATGTATCCCTCTATGCCTCTTCAGCGCAAAACGATCAGCAAACGCAGCCGAACAAATGTCGCAACGGAATGGTTTTTCGCCGGAATGCACTTTAGCATGATTTTTCAAATGTGCCGCCTGTGAAAATGCCGAGCCACAAATATCACACTTGTATGGTTTTTCGCCCGTGTGTATGCGCCGATGATTCCAAAGTGTGGCATGGCGAGCGAAACCTTTATCGCATACTTCACACACATAAGGTCGCTCACCGCTGTGCGTACGTTCGTGATTCTTAAGATGGGGCGATTGTGAAAACTGCATGCCACAAGTTTGACATCTACAAATAAGCAAAGAGATGAAATTAATAAAAATTGTTTGGCCAGCTAGTAGAAATGTTGTCTAAACATACTTGTACGGTTTTTCTCCTGTGTGTATCCTTGCATGATTTTTCAAATATACCGCTTTTGCAAAAGCCAGCCCACAAATGGTACACTTGTAATTTTTCTCGCCACTGTGCAATTTTTTATGAGACCAAAGACTCGAATAACGCGAAAATGTACCGTCGCAAATGTTGCATGTAAATGGTTTGGGATTTCTGTTTTTAAAAAAAATGGTGAGTGAGTGCGTTCAGTATATTTGTCTAATTATCATTGCTACTTACTCTGTTTTCACGTTAACAGCTACTGGTTTGGCAGCCGGCGCGCCTGTACCAACAAACACCACCCCTGAACCATTGCACTTGGTACACTTTGTTACTTGCTGTTGCCGTTTCTTTACTGGATGATTACTTATAACTGTTTGCTCCGTCTTTTGCTCAGGTGTGTCAGGTGTAATCATCTGCAATTCGGGTGCCAGCATACCAGTATCCATTGGTGAGGAGTCCCCACCACCACCCCCGACAGCATACTCACTTATTTCACATTTTATCTCGCCATCTTGTGCAACAAATATTTGTGTAGGTGAAATGCCTTGTTGTGCGGCGAGCATCTCTTGATCAGCACGTATGCAATCGTCACAACGCACCAATTTAGGACCTTTACGTTTAGCAGGCTGTAGCATTTGATTACCACATGTGATGCATTTTGATTGTGTGAGTTTGACTGATTTGAGACCAGATACATTTGACGATGTATTCACTGAGGCCTCTGCGTTGCCAGTGTTTTGGTTTGTGATATTTGTGTTGACAGTGTTTGTATGTTGCTGTTGCTGCTGTTGTTGTTGCTGTAAAACGGCTGTGGCTGGTTCCAATGCTTCTGTAGCTACAATTTGTATCTGTCCCATTTGTCCGCTATCGGTTATTATATTTTGTGTTTGCACTAATCCTTGTGCATTCACAACTATCGTTTCTGGTTGCGTTTGCTGTTGTTGCTGATCACTGCCATCCTGCGTGTGTATACGTTTGTGATGATTCAAAAGGGCCAAGTGTGAAAACATCAAGCCGCATACATCACACTTGAAGCTGATATTTGAGATTGTGTTTTGTATTGGTGATATCGTCTGCAAGGACTAGTAAAGGAGGAAGCGTTATTAATTTGTATTTTATTCTTTATGTAAATATATACTCTACTCACTGCAGCAATTGGTTTATTTTGATTAACAATCTGCAGCCGACCCTGTGCATCTAGAGTTGCTATGCCGATGGTGCCGCCCTGATTTAACTGCATTCCATTTACCAGGGCGTAGTTGTAGCCACCCACCGGTTGTGCAATGTAGCATGTTTTGTTGTCGTCGGTGGTTAGTTGGGCCAAATTAACTGTGGTTGCGGCGCCCCCCTAAAAAATATGGATGTATCATAAAAAGTGAAATAATAAGTATGAAATGAGTAAACTTACATTTGTTGTTGTGTAGTAAAATGTTGGCTGTTCTGGTTTTTGACCCTCTATTTTGGGCTGCTTTAATATTGTGCCATCAGCTGTTTGATATTGTATTGTGGTGGGCTGCCCATTGGCGCCTATGGCATTTGTTGTAAAAATAATATTCTTTGTCAGATCCTCCATCATCGGAGCGAATTTATTGTTGTCAACTGGAAAAGGAAATAAAAATCAATGAATTTTTTTTAAATATATAATAACTATGTATCTATGGTAAAAATTGTCTTCCCTCGGAAATGAAACATGTGCAGACATTTTGGGGATTCCTACGGAATTAATTCAAGACTATTTCGGGATGCCTTCGGAAGTTTTTGGGGATCATTTGGAGATTTTTCGATATTTTATTTATGAGTTGTTTTTACAGACCCGAAATTTTTCGAAAAGTCCCCAAATGATCCAAACAGCAATCCCGAAACAGTTACAAAATGATTGCCAAAAAACGATCCCGATGGAATTTTTGAGAATCATTATTTTGGGATCATTTAGACCTTTTGAAAAAATTTTCGAATCCTTTATTTATTGCTTTTGCTCGATTAAAAAAAAAGTCAATCCCGAAAAATGCCAAATTTAAAAGAACCAAAAAGAATAGTTAAATGTTTTTTTATATTCCTGTTTACGTCCAATTGTTCTGAAATTCCAATATTTGTTTACATTTAAAATATTTGTTTACATTTTTGTTATCATAAAATACCGAAAATCAACAAACAAAACATGAATATTCGTGTTTTTTACCCCATTTTTAACATTCCAAAACAAAATCAACTCGAGATAATTGGCAACTCTAGAGCAGAGGGAGAAAGTTAATCACACCCCACTAGTCGCTCGTTACACTCGCACGGCTGATAGCGACAAAGAGGACTATATAAATTAAAGTAGATAAGAATGTGAGTACAGAAAAAATAGAAAAGGAAACGAGCGAGAAATCCGAATGCACACGAATGAAAATGGAAAAGAAACGAAATTTAAAAAAAATTGCTAAAAAACCAATTTTCCTGCTGATCCAACAATATGCACGCCAAATCTAAAATATTAAAAATCTAGCTAAATTTATTACTCCGGAGCCAATTTATATACAGCTATTTTTGTTCTTGTATTCAATTTCACGCTACATGTCCACATGCAAATAAATTTTTATGCGTCTCAACGTGCACACACCTACACACGAAATTCTACGGAAAGCAGCTTGCGCTTTCAATTGCAAATTCCAACTTTTTATAATTTAATTAAATCACTTTTGTTTTGATCTTACACTTCTTAACTTGTTTTGGCGGCAATTGCACCACAAATATTTTGCATTTATTATTGTTTTTTCTTTTTCTAACAAATTATTCCAGCAACTACGTGCAAAGAGCAAAGTAGAAAATTTTCTTCTTCCACACAAAAATTATTTCATTTCATTCGGAAATGTCGCTGTCGCCGTCTTCGTATTCGTACAGTTGGGTAGACAAGAAAAGCAATATGGCGGCTTGAAAATTTTTGTGTCAAAATTCTTTTTATAGCATTTTAAATACACTTTTTCAAGCACGTTCTTGTTCATGAAAACATAAAAAAATAAAAGATTTACCTTGCGTAAAATTTTATAATTTCCAAACGCAAATTTATAAATTTTCTTTAATTGGCTCTTTCCTCAATTTCCCTTTGCATCGCTGCGTATTCGCTTGACCGTTCACACTTGCTCGACCGCTAAAAGAAGACTGACAATTTTCACAATTTTTGTGGCATCGCCGTGAGAAAGGGACACCCTGTTCCATGGCAAAATAATTGAATGGTAATCGCAGCCCAAAACAGAATACGAAATTACCGTTTTGGCCCAAACTTTTGTGTCAAAAGCAGTGGCAAAACAACAAACGCATAAAAACACGTGAGCAACGATATACTTATTTTTCCTGGCTTTTTACTTGTTTTTCCACATTTTCTAAAGAGATTATCACAAAGCACTCACTAAATTTCTTTTCACAACTATTTTTTTTCTAAAAAAATTAACTAAAACTCATTAAAACACGCAAACGAATTCCGTAGCTTTTCCACGAACTTTGCAAAGAATGTAAACAAGAAAACAAAAAGGCTGATAGTTTGAGTGATAAAAAATCAACAAAGCATGAAAGAACCGTTAGCCACAGCTGTCAATACAACCAGTAGTTATTGAGCCATGCCCTGTTCTCTTTTCGCTGTATTCCGTCAAAGGCGATGCCAACCACTTTAATAAAGAGTACGCGAAAGACCAATTTGCGCCTAAAAGTATGCAACGGAATGTACCTCGTAGCTCACTGAACATACCACTTGATGACACAGCGTTGCATTTCTGATAACTAGTCGGTTTTGTATTGTGTACTCGCTTTACACAAAAAGTAGTAAAATTAAAAATAATAAAATTATACAAAAAAGTGTTTAAATTACACAAAAGTGTAGTAAAATTACAAAAAAATGCAATTACACAAAAAATGTAAAATTACACATAAAAGGGATTAAAACTACAGATAAAATTAGTAAAATCACACCACAAATGTAGTAAACTTGGACAAAAAAAGTAGTAATAATACTCAAAAAAGTAGTAAAAGTACACAAAAAAGGAGTAAAAGGAGCACTAAAGTTAGCGTGAGCTTTTTGACACCATTTCCAACGGAATATCTGTCAAAAAAGCTGATGCTAACCTTAGTACCTACTTTAATTCGACTATGGCTATGGCCCAAATGGTAGAAAATTTACAACAGATATGTATCAAAATTAAGGTTAAACAAAGCAAGTAGTAAAATTACACAAAAAAGGTAGTAAAATTTTACACAAAACGGGTAGCTAAATTAAAAAAAAAAGTGGTAAAATGACAGAAAAAATTGTAGTAAAAATACACAAAAAAAATTGTACTAAAATTACACAACAAAAAGGTAGTAGTAAAATTAAACAATAGAAGTAGTACAAAAAAAGTAAAATTACAACAAACATTTAGGCTTGAGTTACATTAGTTCTCAATTTGAGAGCGTTCTTCAATAAAGGGTCAGTTACATAAAGCTTTACTTTGACTTTACCTCATACTTTGACTTTGACAGAAAAGTTCAGTATACGTATTTAAACGAAGCATGGCAAATTGGAGACCTCAAAGTTGAAGTAAGGTTAAAATTTGGCAAACTCTCAAATTTTGCTTGCTTTGACAATCAGATGTTGATGACTTTGCTTTAATTAAAGTATAAAAAGTTGGAGGAAATAATAATTAATTCATTTTTTCTCTATTAAATTAATAAATTAACCAAAACCCTCTGTATGCAAAGAAATAAACAACGAAAACCAATGTATAAAAGAGAAGCGTCAAGGCGTTCATTGTAGCATACCTCTGAAGGTGGACGCAAAGTTTTGAGGTAGCAAATGTCAGGCGACGTTAACAAAGCTTTATGTATTCGACCCTTAAGGGTTAATTTTGGTTAATTTATTAATTTAATAGAGAAAAAAATGAATTAATTATTATTTCCTCCAACTTTTTATTCTTTAATTAAAGCAAAGTCATCAACATCTGATTGTCAAAGCAAGCAACGCAAGCAAAATTTGAGAGTTTGCCAAAGTTTAATTGCTTCAACTTTGAGGTCTCCAATTTGCCATGCTTCGTTTAAATACGTATACTGAACTTTTCTGTCAAAGTCAAAGTTTGAGGTAAAGTCAAAATAAAGCTTTATGTAATTGACCCTTTAGGGTCTTATTTAGGAGCATAGGTACATGACGACTTGTCGGTTGACCATCAAAATTCCTAACTACATTCTCGTTTGATTTACAAATTTGTAAACATAGTCGTAAATAATACTCGTATGCTGGTAGCTTGTACAAGAACTACTGATGTCAACCACATAGCATGCGAGTTTCGAATAGGCACCCTACGCCGCTATACCAGCATTAAAGATGTACTTAGTAGCCCACATGTTGGTCAGGCTAGCGAAGGATTTCTTGCAAACACAAACAACACAATGCGAGGACGTTGCGGGATTAGTAGGAAAAAATGGATACAATGTCAAAAATGGGTACGAACTTGTATACAATTTTTTTTTTTTTTTTTTTTTTGCAAACATGTGCCAACATGGAAATCACGAAGTCGAAGACAACTCCATACCAGACATTAGCAACATATGTCAGTGGGTAGCAGCCAAATATATGAAGACAACACAGCACCAAATGCACGGTGTCTGCACTCAAACTGACAGTTCAAACTAAATTTTTAGATAGGTAGGTAGATACTGTGCAAGTAAATAAACGAAAAAATGCAATAACTTTTTTCACTTTCATTCACATTCAAAATTGAAAGACACGTTCACTAACTGCTGTGGGCCTTAAGGCGCAGGCGCATGCGCAATTCACAACAACAACTGCACCTTGGTGGTTTATTTGGTGTGGAAAAGCTCAAGATCGGTGTCAACGGCGCGGTGGCTGTGCGCTTTTTTAACTTTCGTATGCGTTACAGAGAGTGAATGTTAAGCAACAACAACAACAACAACAACTGCAACCAACTGACGAATGGACAGGAAAACAAGCCGCATTCCACAGTTCAGCAGCGCTGCTGAAGACGAGACACAAACTTAGTTTGGGTCTGCAGGCGAATCAACGATATGGAAATTTTTTCCTCCTTTTACACTGAGCTTACTAAGTGTTTTCTTTATAATTTTTTTAATGCTCTTTTTTTTTTTGGTGGAAAAACGCGGAAAAATTTGGAAGTGAAAAACTTAATTTCATAAAATGTTATGCAGCATTTTTGGCCATGAGGCATTGCTGCTGGAAAGGAAGCATGCAGGTTTGAAAAATTGGGTATCCTGACGTATAACAAGTACCAGCTTTATTTTTTATTTACTTAGGTGATTATTTTTAAAAATGCACAGAAAAAAATTACTCTGGTAAAATTAACAATCTCGTACTGTTATTCTGAAGTTGACCAATTTCTGTTAGTTTGATCAAATATTGGTTATTTCATGGTTCAATTAACAAAATGCTGTAAAACTGACATAATTTTTGTTGATCAAAAAAAATTTTGTGTTAAAACTACAAGTTCTTCTAGTTAATTCAACAGCGTAGAAACTGTCATTTCAAATTTATTGCATCAACCAATTAAATTAAGCAGAACTTACAGAGTTTATGTTGATCAAACAAAATTTTGTGTTGAAACAACAAACTCCTGCAGTTAATCCAACAGCGAAGATACTGCCATAGAAAAAATCCATTACTGTCATAGACACCGACAAGTAAACGATGGCATCATGGCAGGCACCTGCGTTTAGCAGTCAAGGATCTATTGTGAGCTCGATTCTCGGTGAAGGCAACAAAGCAACATAAGGACATTGTGGTGTCATTTGGAACAAATCTGTAGTTAGACGTTTTCAAGCATAAGTATACGATGGCATCATGGTAGACACCTGATTTCGATTCTCGGTGAAGTTAATATAGTCAGAGAGCCGACAAAGGGACGACCTTCACCGAAAGGAAATTTCATTGCGAATCCGTTGGAATAAGGTTGCCTTCCAAGGATTAGGGGTGCCTAGCTTTGAAGTGAGTGCATTCAAAAATTATTTTTGTTTGAAAATTTTAATACCCAAGTACAATTACTTTAAATTTGAGATAACCGGGATTTTTTTGCATTCGATAGAGAACACTCCCATGAGCTTAAACCCAATTTTTTGGGACCAGGTGCTGTGTTCCGCTGACACTATAGCGTTTGGATCAAAAATCAGAAATCTGATCAAGGATTATGGCCTAGCTTTAAAGTAAGAATATTAGAATTGTTTTTTTTTTTTTTTGATAAATAAAATTAGTTTTTGTTTTTTTTAATCCGAACTGCGTCTTCAAGGAATGTTTACTGAGAACTCTTAAGGGCCAAAATACACTCGGAAAATTTGCCAAACCTCTACCAAAGGGGCAACCCTCTTTTACAAAAGCTTTTTCGAAAAAAATTTTGATGGTACTTTTCCCGTTATGGGAACCCGGAATCTTTGGTGTGATAGGTCCAGCACACAATCTCTACAAATAATTCTAAGAAAAGTTGCTTATGCAAGCAACATACATAGGTATAGGTAAAAATTTCAAAATTTCTGCATATTTCAAGCGCATCTGTTCTTTTTTTCTTTCCTGGGGACTTCAAAACCTTTTTTATAAAGCTGTGGCCTGAGAAGACCCCCAACCTCAAAAGTAACATTTTTAACGAAATTACAAAAAAAAAAGGCCAAAAACACCCTTTTATGATAGAGCCATTAGGTTAATATATTCCGCAAAGTTATTCTTCGTACAATTTTACTATATGCACCCGAACACCATATTTCGATCCGATATAAATCTTAACCCTTTTTTCCACTTTGTCTAAAAACACTTTTTCAAACAATTTTCAAATTAAAGTGACCAAAACAAAAAATTTTGATCTGAGAATTAAAAAAAATTTGAAGGTTTTGCTTTATGACCCAAGGACTTTCATTCTGAGCTGGAATCATTGCGCCCGAAAAAAGCTTTAAAATTGTTGCACAGTTTAATAAAGAATTCCGAAAAATTATTTTTTTTTATATTTTACTTTGACTCCTTTTAGTGTTAAAATTACACTTTTTTTTAGTTTATAAAGAGAGCAATACCTTAAACAACAAAATTGTCTGTTAAAACAACAGTCTCAATGCAGTTGAATCAACAGCATTTAATAATGGATAAGACTTGACCGCGATTTTGGTTTAATCAACCCATATTTTGGTACATATGGCCAACTCATTTTTTTCTGTGTAATTTGATTGCTACGGTTGTTTTTCGTTCGTTTATTTTATTTGCTGTCTCCGATAATTCTCAACCAGTTTATGGAATAAACTTCGATATGGTAACTTGCAGATGTTATTAAAAAAATGTGATAAAGAGCGTTTTTGAAAAGTATTTCATCCATCGATCTGCCGTCAAAGTACTCAAAAAGCTACTACCACACCAGAAAACATTTTACTTTCATTTACTTTCGTTTGTCGAAAAATTAATTCGCCAATGCCATAAAAACTTGTTCGGTCATTACCATGAAATTGTCTATTAAAATTTTGCTCTACATTAACCCGTTTCACTTACTTTCAAGTGCATGAGCAATCGAATTTCACCTACTTTTCAGCGAATAAATATTGATTTGACACATAAAATTATGACATTACGGCGCGGTGAGTGAGGCGAACGGCAAAGTGGTAAATAAATTTGAAAGGTGGCAGTTATGAGCGAGCAATAAAGTCGAATTTTTGGCAGAGCAGTCAAATTCAGATGGCCAGCTCGATATGTAGCAATTGTTAGCAATATAGAGGAGCTAAACAGAAAGGCTTCACCAGCTCCATCCCTCCTCTTCACCAACTACTATGCTACACCTTTGCTGTCTAACTTCTACCTACCTCTCATAGTATCCGAAGTGGGATGTGGTTTCATTTAACTTGCGCGTCAATCAAATTCTAAAATTCGTTGACCCATCTCGTTGATCCCTCATCATTTTTGGCCACTTTCTAACTGCTTTGGCTCAGCGAGAAAAAAGCAAACAAATATCTCTCTGCACAATACAAAGCAAATTATTTATGAAATATTATTTATGCAATTGCTTATAGTGGGCGCGTCTGCTGCGTAAGCTCAAAATAAATTTACACAAAAAGTGAAAATATCAGCAAAGCCATCAACCAGTCTCCGGTGTTACAGCCAACGCAATAGAAATTTTATGTTTATGGTGAGAAAAAGCATGGCATGCGGCTGTATTTAATTGATGCGCGTCAGCATTTTGCCGCCACCTTCAAAGACGTCCACCAACTGACACCCGATATAGAAGCGGGTTTGAACGCATAAGCATGTATGTAAAATGTTTTTGTAGTGCACATAAATAGCTATGCCACAGCAATAATCGCATCAATCGCCATGTAAAACAAGCAAGAGAGGCGTAGTGTGAGTGGAATAAGACTTTATATAGTCAGATTTTTAGCGAAATGGATCCAAAAAACGATAGACTGAAGAAACAAACTTGGAATGTTGAAATGGAACGATATCAAAAGACTTAAGCAACGAACTTTATCTGTGGTATCGGAATGATATCAAAAGACTCAAAGAACGAACTTTATCTGTGGTATTGGAAAGATATCAAAAGACTTAAGCAACGAACTTGATTTTACTTTTTTGTTTTATTTAATTTTTAATTTTTTTTTTTAACTTTTATAAATACTAGAGTTCGCCCAGTGGTTGAAATTCAACCACAAAACCTTATTTTATTTACCTACCTTTTCGATATTTCTTAAATTTTCCTTTCCTTTCC
>CAXKVI010000003.1:122577177-122604677 GCA_964058755.1 Campiglossa producta
TTTATTTTATTCAATTTAATTTGTTTTAATTAAATTAAATTTATTTTTATTTCTTTTATTTTTTTTTAATTTAATATACGTAATTTATTTTTTTTTCATTACATTTTTTTTATTTCTTTTATTTTTATTTAGTTTTTTTTTTCATTTTATTTTACCTAATTTATTTATTTTAATATTTTTTTTATTTAGTTTTGTTTTACTTTTTTTACTGCTATATATTTTTTGTTATTTTATTTTTCTTCTGCTTAATTTCAATTTAGCCACAACTAAGTATAAAAGCAGCAACAATCAGCAACCGCCAACAATTGTTGCCGACATGTGCCAACAACAACAAAATCTACATATTTGTTGTTGTAAAATAGTCGCCCAATCACGTTCGACCGATACGAAAATGATAGTGAACTTGAAATAATTTTTTTTTATCTACGCCTAATGCCAATGCAAAGATTTTCTCTTTCAAATGCTGGTTGCTATGCTAAAGTTTAATGTTCACTCCGCACCCAGCACTTGGGTGAACCGATAATGTTGTATTTCATGTTGTAGGTTTGGTGTTGTTGTTTTTTTCTTAGCTCTCCACAACATCGGTCAGTCATTATGCAGCAGGCCGATAAAAATGCAAAATTCAAATACAAAATTAATGCAGTCAACTGTTGAAGTTAAATGTTGCCGTGTGGTGAAGTGTGGCTGACGCAAGGTGGGGCGTCGTAATGTCGGCTTAGAAGAGCAGGCTTAGCGGTTGACTGGCATGACTGTGACATTGGCGCATGCTGCGTTTGGACCGGCCTATTGAACCAGCTGTGCGCGTTGAAGCAGTAAAATGGTACGCTTGTCCGCTTTAAACAAGGCGCTATGTCTGTCCATTAGGCTGATGGGGTATGAGTTTGTGTGTCGGTAGTGTAACGTTCGTGAACGGGTCCATCTAGTGCTACTTTAAGAGATTTGTGATCACTGAAGAAGACCAACGGCGAACGCTGCAACTAAGCGAAGTATTGGTAAAAATAGCAACACTAATGGAAAATAAGATGTACTAAAGCAGCAAAAAAAAATGTGCAGCTTGCTTTAAATGATGGCACCAAAAGTACTCGAACGTACAGTGGAATGTGTGCCTGATCAGATATACACTAAAACTGGAAGTGATTTTAGTTGCTATTTTATTTTACTTAAAATTTTCTATTTTAAATGTTTTTTCACTTAATTTTTAATTTTTATAATTTTTTTATTTAATATAATTTAATTTAATTTTTTATTTTATTTATTTTTTAATATTTTTTATATTATTTATTTCAATTAATTTTTTAATTTAATTTTTTTAATTAAATTTTTTTAAATTTTATTTAATTCCATTTTTTATTTTGTTAATTTTTTTAATTCAGTTTTTTTATTTATTTTTTTATACCCAGCTGTACTTGTACACAGGGTATTATAACTTTGTTAGGATAACGGTTGGTTGTACAGGTATAAAGGAATCGAGATAGATATAGACTTCCATATATCAATATGATCAGGATCGAAAAAAAATTTGATTGAGCCATGTCCGTCCGTCCGTCCGTCCGTCCGTCCGTCCGTCCGTCTGTCCGTTAACACGATAACTTGAGCAAATAATGAGATATCTTCACCAAATTTGGCATGCGTACTTATTTGGGTTCAGAATAGATTGCTATTGAAAATGGGTAAAATCGGACCATAACCACGCCCCTTTTTCGATATCGAAAATTTCGAAAAACGTATAAAATGGGTTAATTCAATATTAGAAGCAGCTACAATGATAAAATTTGCAATATGTATTGATTTAGATGTTCTAAGGCCGATTTTATAAAAATTTTTGAAAAGGGGGCGTGGTACCGCCCACGTATATTTGAAGAAATTTTAAAATTTTGACTCTTAATAACTTCAGAACAGTTTATGCTAGTATAACGAAATTTCGTAGAGGACATACTATTGTTGTGGTAAATTCAGCTATAGAAAATAAACGAAATCGCTTCGCGAGCACGCCTACTTTTTCATAAAAGTTATATTGAAAGGAGGTGGAAATATTGAAAAGTCCATATCTAATTAACTGATTTCGCTATAATAATATAATTTGGTACATACATCAACTTTCATATTCTTTACATAATTTTTTCAAAATTTTGGAAAGTGGGCACCGCCCACTTATGAGTCAAGCAATTTTTATTAATTTTAACACCATTAACTATACAAAACAAAGAATAACAGCATTTTATGTGCACAGCTGGGTATGTAATGTTCGGTTTCACCCGAACTTAGACTTCCTTACTTGTTTTTAATTTAATTTTATTTTTTTTTTTTTTTTGTTTTATCTTTTTTTATTTTTTTAAATATTTTTTTATATTATTTTATTTTACTTTATTTATTTTAATTTTATTTTATTTGGGTTTTTTTGGGTTTCTAAATTTTTTATTTTCTTTCATTATAATTATTTTCACTTATATATTCCATCCCACTGTGCAACCGAAAACTTGTCTATTTAATCTCCATAGTCTGTGCTTTATTTGCATTTTGCAAACAAGAATTTTCCCTCAACTCCGCAGCAAACCTAATACATAACTACAAGCAATGTAACGCAATTGAATACATTTAAATCTTGATTGTTTGTTTCTTTTTCGTATTACACTCTAACCCACAGTCTGCCACGTCTATCTGTATCTATATTAGCCAACTCGACAGCCGCGTGCGATAAATAAATACGTTTCACGTTACGCAGACTTTCTAAATCAACCTAGAAGAGTTTGGCAGCCGCAGTCAAGGTTTCGTGGTTGGTGGTAAGGCTTTTTCTGTTGGTGGAATGGGTGCTGAACAAATGTTACTGCGTGTTTTAGGGTTTTTAGTAGTTCAAATAAAATTGCATTTCGGTGGTCGTAACAGGGTTAAAATATAAGAGCAAAATATTCGACGAAAATTGTCACTGTGAGTGTTCTAGGATGAAGTTCTGTAAAAATTGGAATTTTTATTCACTCTATTTTCTTCGTTTTAAATATTGTTGTTACGGTTATGGTTATGGTTATGGTTACGGTTATGGTTGCGGTAACGGTTATGGTTGCGGTAACGGTTATGGTTACGGTTACGGTTATGGTTACGGTTATGGTTACGGTTATGGTTACGGTTACGGTTATGGTTACGGTTATAGTTACGGTTATGGTTACGGTTATGTTAATGGTTATGGTTACGGTTATGGTTACGGTTATGGTTACGGTTATGGCTATGGCTATGGTTATGTTTACCGATATGGTTGTGGTTATGGTTACGGATATGGTTGTGGTTATGGCTGTGATTACAAATATATTTCTGATTGTGGTTATGGTTATGGTTACGGCTGTGTTTATGGTTATGGTTACAATTATATTTTATTTATGTATATTTTTAGTTCAAGGCAAGGGTTATATTGAGTTAAAAATTGTGCAGTTTGGCTCATGAATTTTCAATTCATCTTCAAATTATGATTTCCTTAATCATTTTAATACAAGCTAACCCACTGGCCTCACCCGTTGCACCAAAACGTGAGCTCAATACCAAATTAAGCACATCGATCCTCTGCTGCCCCACTGTCTTAGAGAGAAAAATTGTTAGCTCATCACTTGCACCTTGTCGCTTGACATTATTACCACAACATTTTTGGCAACTAACAAGTTAAGCTTACAGGTAGTTGTTTTACACGTCCGCAGATAATTTAGTAAGCCACAGATGAGATTTGGTCATTTCGGTAGAAATTGCAAGCGAAAATTATTTCCACTTTCCATAAATGCACGACAAGCCAAGCTATTAAAGGCGACGGAAGCGTGAGGTAAATACTTTTGGGTACATCAAAACTAAAACCAAGTGCGAAGTCAACATCATCATCAACGCTAGCGACAACAACAAAAGCAACTAATAGGACAACCGCGCCAACCACAACAATATTGGCTGCGGTTTGGGTGCTTTTGCTACCGCTTAGCTGCTTAACTACCGCCACATACCAAGTCAATGCTTTCCGGCCGACTGCTTGCTTCTGCTGATTGCGGAAAAAGAGTGAAAAGCTGTTAGCATAAATTACCTGAAGAAACCAAAAAACAACGACAAGTCAAACCAGACGTCATCGTATTGGGTTGATTTAGTGCGAGCGCTCGCTAACAAACGCCAACTAAGAGGAAAAGTCTGTCATGTAACAATAACAACAAAAATGAGTTGTTATCTATCTGTCTGCTTACTCACAACAACAACTACACACATACAATTTTCATTTTCTATGAAAACAACTTTTCATTTTTATTTAGAAAGGCAATCAGAATGTCGAAATTGTAAATGAAAAGTGAATTTTGTCTGCGCTGCAACTGATACAAGATAATTTTATACAACAACTTACATACATATGTATGTACATACAAACATTTAAATATTTCTCATATCTCCTATAGACATTTTGTGCTAGAAAGCGCCGGAAGAGTAGGCGCGCACACGAAGAACCAAAAGTTGTAAAGGTTAAATGAAGAATTTATTAATGCTTTACATTAGCTTAAGATAAGTTTGACTTGTTTGTTGTTGTTGTAATAGTTTTATTTTACTTTCCTTTGGTGGCTGTTTACTGCTGTGGCCATTTTCATGAAATATTTAGTTATTTTTATTTATGGCATTTTCATTGATAGCATTTTGGAGAAAATCACGTTTTACTATTATTGAAAAGCGGTAAAAGTGTTTTGGGTGATATTGATGTGTTGTTAGATTTGGACATGAAATTGCTAGAAATTTAAATGTTTTAGTCTTTACTACGAAGCTAAGAAACATTTTTAATTTATTTTAATTGTTTTTTTATTTTGCTGGTGTTTTTTGATTTTGTATGATTTTATTTATTTTTTTTTATTTATTTTACTTCTCTTCTTTTATTCTGGTGTTTTTTTTTAGATTTTTTGCTTTATTTTTTTTTATTCAATATGATTTTAGTTTATTTTAATCTTATTTAATTAAGTTTTATTTAAGTTAATTTAATTTTATTTATTTTAATTTAATTTACTTTAGTTTATCTCAATTTAGTTTATTTAATTTAAATAACTGCGATTGTAATTTAATTAGATTTTTGAATATGTTAAGAATATTTAAGTTCCTTTATGCAGCTTAAAAGTATAAAACGTTTTAAACAAAGCAATATGTGATACCATAAAGTGATATCGTATCATAAACTACAAACCAAGTTCGTTTCTTCAGTCTTTTGAATCTTTCAAATTCCACAAATGAAGTTCGTTCCTTTAGTCTAACGTGTTGATTCATAAACCACAAATCAAGTTCGTTTCTTCAGTCCTTTGAATCTTTCAAATTCCACAAGCCAAGTTCGTACCTTTAGTCTATCGTTTTGATTCAATTCAGCTGAAAAGTGAAACCTTGTAAGTGCGCATGTGTGGTGCAATCAGTTACTTGTAAATTAAAAATGTAGTACTACTTTAAATTAAAACAAATATAGGTACAACTACAAAAAATAAATAAAAAAATTCACCGAACATCATTTCGCTTTTTGTATAATTTTGTAATTTATTATTAACTTTATAGCAACACAAAGTTATTCTAGAGCAGTTCATTTACATTTCGAGCGTAATTAACTCTCTATCTATCGCAATTTCGTGTACTTCGACTACATTTGTGTATGTGTGAAGGCGCGCAAAATATCAAAGCAAAGGAAAAATCAGCGATGCAAGCAATAAAAAATGTGAATTTCTCTTTTTTGTTAATGTTTTTGTTTTTAATGCTTAGTAGAAGAATGTATGTTGTTGTTGGTGTTATACATGCGGCTTGTAGTTTGCTAATGCTTAGGTACAGACAAAGGTATAGCTTGTTGTTTTCATACATGTTTGCGCTTCTTCACGCTACAAAAATATTGTTTTGTTGTAGCTGATTTTTTTTTGCTTGCCATTTTTTGAAAGTACACACCATGAACTTAATTATAACAACAAAACTAATAAAGTAAAGTAAAGCAACGTGATAATGAGTGGAAGCAAAGCTAAAATATATACAAGAAAAAAACAAGAAGAGCAAGAAAGATTACTAACACTTGGCTATTAGCAATTCACAGTCAGATAAGTTACCAACAAAATATTTCAGCTGATTCAGCAGGCCGATACGAATGGGTTTTGCGATGTAACAGGCGCGTTGTAGACAGCTCGTGCTGGGTTATACATTTTGATTGCATTGAAACTGTAACAACTGTTTCGTGACCCTTGAAAATTGCGTATGTCGTTAGTTAGATTGTAAGATATTTTTAAACTTTGGATAAATATTTATGTAAGTAGCTTAAGTAAAGTAAAGTTGAGAAAAAAGCTCAGCGTAATAAATTAAATTAAATAAAATGACACGGGATTCAATAAAATTGTTTGAAACAAAAAAAAAAAATTTTATAAAAACATAAAATAAAATAAAATTTGAAAAGTTCAAATAAAATAAAATGAAATGGAAATAAAAGTAGAATAAAATACAGTAAAAAATAAAGTAAAATAATATGTATAAAAAAATAAATGAAAGAATAAAAAAATTCAAAAAATTAAAAATTTTATGCAGATGCCCGCGGCTTCGATATCTCGACTCCAGTGCCACCTAGCGTGTTCATTTTTTGCAACAGAGTTGTTCTTTAGTAGCTTTTGAGCCAATTCTTTACAAAAAAAAAACCCTACTTATATTTGAACAATATTACAAACGCTTAACCAAAGACTTAAGCAACGAACTTTATTTTTAGTAATTAATTTGAAGTACTCAGTATAGCGTATTAGTTTTTTGCAACAGAGTTGTTCTTTAGTAGCTTTTGAGCCAATTCTTTACAAAAAAAACCCCCCCTACTTATCTTTGAACAATATCACATACAAAAGACTTAAGCAACGAACTTGATCTTTAGTATGTAATCGATATCACTTTGAAGTACTTAGTATTGCATATTTTAGTACATTTTATATATTTTTAAACTGAATAAAGGAGTATTCAAAAAGATCTCCTTGCATGGCTTATAGAAAAATATTTTTCATTAAGGCTGAGTTGGAAATTGAATTAAATTAAATTAAAGGAAGTAAAAAAAAAATTAATTAATTCAAATTAAATGAAATGAAAAGAAATTAAAGGAAATGAAATAAAAACAAAAAAAAATATAACACAATATGATAAAGCAAAACTTATCAATAAAACATAAAATAAAAAAATTAAAAAAAATTTTTTTTTAAATAACCAAATGCAATAAAATAAGACAAAATGAAATACAATCTTTATCAATATCAATGTCAGAAGCTTTGCTACTCGAGCTACCTTCTCAGCATAAAGACAAAGAATTTGCACTATAGGGAGTCTGAGGTGTTTGATGCGATCCAGGACCCCTTTTATCGAACAAATTTATTTCAGCTGTCTACAGAGGTGTCGACAAAAATACGCGCAAATATTTATTTCCTCATTTCTGTTTCACTCAATTACAGTACATACATACATACAAGCATGCATACGCTCACAATATGAAAAAAAAAAATAAAAAACGACAATTTATTGCATACTTTGTTGAAACTACACCAAAATATATGCGCACATTTATGTCTAATTTAATTTTACCATAAACATTGCCATTGCACACCTCACGTCTATTCGATGCTATGCAGCCAATTGCACACACACACAAACACATATCAAAAGCAAAGTGTTGAGCAAAAATGTGCACCAAGCACGCCAAAATGCAATGCAACTTAATTAAAACACACCGCAAGTTGTGAGTAAATTAATACCATGAAGTAGCAGTATGGCTAAAGCAATAGCAATAACACCAACAACAACAACAACAAATGAATGCACATAATTAATAGCCAATGCGCTCTTTAGCAGTGGCGAAAACGTTGTTGAATGGTATTTGTTAATTACCAAAAAAAAAAGAATATCTGCAAAATTAGCGATGGTTAAAGTTGCACACGGCCAAAAGCTGAAGCCTGTTGTAGTACATACAACCGCAGGTAGAGTATTGTAGGTGTAGTTCGTTGCGCGACCACTACATTGTATTGTTCATATGTGTACACAAACAGTTAGCAAATGCTTTGAGTTCTTCGACACGCCACCAAACTAGGTGATGCTCTGTGAATTGGGCAAAAGTGTTAAAATTTGGTAATTTATTGCACTTCGCTCTGCTATGTTAAGTTGTTGCTGATTTGGTATGGATTGAGTTTGAGGTAATTTCGCCGTCACGCAAATCAAATGCATTAAAAGTGTTCACATAGTTTGACTTATAAGGGGGAGTAATGAAGTTGTAGAGGACAAAAAAAAATAAAAATAAAAGAAAGTAAACTAAAATAAAAAAAAATAAAAAATAAAAGAAAAAAAAAACAAAAAACAAAAAAAAGAATAGAATAAAAGAAAAAATTAAAAAAAAAAATACTATAAAATTAAAGATATTAAATTAGGTGAATTAAAATCAGTAAAATATGGTAAAAAATAAGAGAAAATTTATTAAATAAGTTAATAAAATAAAATAAAATGTAGAACAACATCACCATCCAGTATCAAGTTAAGTGAAATAAAATAAAATAAAATAATTATACTCCTATTTAAAAAAAAAATTGTTGGCATAGATAGTTAAAACAAAACTGAAAACTATTTTTCACCAACTAGCAACACGTCAACATGTCAGTGAAAAATTTATTAAGCTACACCCGCACTATGTAGCACACAGCAAAAACATGTTACGCATACGCATCGTTGCACCAGATCATATTCCATCAATCATAACAAAACAGCAACATGAGGAAATTGTGTAACAAAGCAAATATCTCGGTAGCCAACCAACCAAGCAAACGAAAGAAAATATTTGCATAACTGGACAGAAATTACATGAAAGTACTTAATGAAGTCCGCCAACAGCCGAATAGGAAGCTATGCTTTAATTTTTCATGGAAAATTTGGCAAATTGTACAAATTTGTTACAGGTCTTCATATTTAGTAGAAAAAAGTAATATCTTGGCTAAAATGAAATACAGCAAGTAGGAAGATGAATTTCTTTGGATTACGTAAGCTGCTGAGGTATCTCTTACATACAAGACGTGGTGGCAGTTGACCGTTTAGGTGTGATGATAGGACAAAAAAATAAATTAAATTAAAACAAAATTAAACAAAATAATATGTACTTTAAATGAAATAAAATTTAAAAAATTAAAAAATTAATAAAAATAAAAAAAAAATTAAAAAAATAAAAAATAAATACCAAAAAATTAACATAATAAAAAAAATAAAAAAAATTAAAGCAAAATAAAATATGACAAAAATAAAAAATAAAACAAAATAAAATTAAACTAAAAAAAATAAAGTTAAATGAAAAATTAAAAAATTAAATATAGTAAAAACAAACAAAAAAAACAACAAAAAATAAATAAAAGAAAAATTAAAAAACAAAAAATCAAAAACAAACTAAAAAAAACCAAATTAAAAAATATAAAAAAAAACTAAAATAAAAAATTAGATAAAACAAAAAAAAAATTTTAAAAAATTAAAAAATAAATTAAGTGAAAAAAAATAAAATATATGTACTCTTTGTTGCTTTTTTGACTTGTATATATATATATAATACCGACGGTATTTACAAGCAATTTTCGGGATTGTATGAAAATGTGTTTATGTACTTTAAATGAAATAAAAATAAAAATAAAAAAATTAAAAAAGGAAAAAATGGAAAGAAATAAAAAAAAATTAAAAAAATAAAAAAAAATAAAAAAAAAATAAATAAAAAAAATTAATGTAATAAAAATAATAAATTAAAACAAAATAAAATATGTCCAAAATAAAAAAATAAAACAAAATAAAATTAAATTAAAAAAAGAAAGTTAAATGAAATAAAATTAAAAAATTAAAGACAATTATGGAAAAATTAAATATAGTAAAAAAAAATATAAAAAATAAATAAAACAAAAAATTAAAAAACAAAAAATCAAAAACTAACTAAAAAAATAAAAAAAGAAAACAAAATTAAAAAAACTAAATAAAAAATTAAATAAAACAAAAAAATGAAAAAATTAATTTGGTGAAAAAAATTAAATACGTACTTTAAATTAAATAAAATTAAAAAAAAAAAAATAAATATGAAAAAATTAAAATAATAAAAAAATTAAAGCAAAATAAAATATGATAAAAATAAAAAAATAAAACAAAATTAAATTAAATTAAAAAAAAATAAAGTTAAATGAAATAAAATTAAAAAATTAAACACAATTAAGAAAAAATTATATATAGTAAAAATAAAACAAAATATAAAAAAATAATAAAACAAAAATTTAAAAAACAAAAAATCAAAAACCAACTAAAAAAATAAAAAAAGAAAACAAAATTTAAAAAATTAAATAAAAAATTAAATAAAACAAAAAAAATGAAAAAATTAATTTGGTGAAAAAAAATAAAATACGTACTTTAAATGAAATAAAATTGGAAAAATAAAAAATAAATATGAAAAAATTAAAATAATAAAAAAAATAAAAAAAATTAAAGCAAAATAAAATATGATAAAAATAAAAAATAAAAAAAAATTAAATTAAATTTAAAAAAATAAAGTTAAATGAAATAAAATTATAAAATTAAACACAATTAAGAAAAAATTAAATATAGTAAAAATAAAACAAAATATAAAAATTAAAAACAAAAAATCAAAAGCCAACTAAAAAAATAAAAAAAAAAAACAAAATTAAAAAATTAAAAAATATAACATAAAAAAACTAAAATAAAAAATTAAATAAAACAAAAAAATTAAAAAAATTAAAAAATTTAAAAAAATAAAATACGTACTTTAAATGAAATAAATTTAAAAAAAAAAAAAGGAAAAAATGGAAAGAAATAAAAAAAAATTAATAAAAATAAAAATAAAATAAAGAAAAAATCACAAATAAATAAAAAAAAAAATTAAATAATAAAAAAAAAAAATTTTAAAAAATAAAATATGATAAAAATAAAAAAATAAAATAAAATAAAATTAAATTTAAAAAAATAAAGTTAAATGAAATAAAAATAAAAAATTAAACACATTTAAAAAAATTAAATATAGCAAAAAACAAAAAAAAAAAAAAAAATAAATAAAAGAAAAAATTAAAACACAAAAAATAAAAAAATTAAAAATATAACATAAAAAAACTAAAGTAAAAAATTAGATAAAATAAAAAAAAATAAAAAAATAAAAAAAAATTAAATAAAATATAATATAAAAAATAAAATTAAATAAAATAAAGTATAATAAAAAACAATAAAATACAATAAAGTATAACAAAATATAATAAAAAAAATTAAATAAAATATAATAAAACAAAACAAAATAAAGTGAAAAAACTGTTTTCATTTAGCAAAACTTTATTTTATGAAAAAAGGAAACATCTCACCAAATTGCTTACAAATCGGCAGGGGTCGATTGCAAGTATTTGACGATTTAACATGGAATTACCCATTTATACATTTAGATATATATATTTCTCGTCTTTCAGTTTTATATTGTCTGAGTGAAATATGTTTGCCAGCTCTCATGTTTAGGTTGCCGTAGCTCATCTGCTTCCTTATAATCATTTAATATTGTTAGAGTACCTAAAACTCCGCAAAATACACAAAATAAATAATTACAAGTGAAATGTGTTGCATAAAATTATTTTAATTTGCGCATGCAACAAAACGCATTTAACGCCAGTATTCAAGCAACAATGAATAGAAATACAAACAAAAATAAAATATAAATAAGCAAATAGGTTGATGTAGCTTCACGCTTTCTTTAGCGCTCAATAAATTAACATCAAATGAGAAATTTTATTTTTTTTAATTTGCGGTGCCTTTGAGTTTTTTTTTGCAACAATTGCAACAGAGCTTTGCGCTTGGACGTGAGTGTAAATAAGTATATCATATTAAATGTTGAACAAAGCGTACCGAGTAGTAAAGGGAATGAGATACAATTTATACATAATTCAACTAATGAAACCATGGCGCATAAAGAGCTGCATAAGTACTACTGAAGATAAATATTTATGTACATGTTTTTATATGTTAAATTCATATCATACCTACATACTAAATCATTATTATTAAGTTATAAAAATAATCATCTTATTAATTTTAATAAAATGTAAATATTTTTTGTGAGTGGAGGAGGGCACGCTTTTATTTGTTTATTTAATTTATACAGAAATTAAAAAAAAAAAAAAGTTACGTGTTTTTTAGAAACTTTTAATTACTACCTTTGTTATTTATTTATTTTTTACAGTTTGCGAAAATATTGCCAGCCAAAATTTCATTTTTTACATTTTAAACAAAAGACTTAAGCAACGAACTTGCCTTGAAGTATTTTGTAAGCAAGCATTCAACTTTGTGCATGCATATTTTTGTGCTCATGCTATGATTTTATATGCACTTATGTACTAAAAATTGTGTTAACAATTGTTATGCGAATTTAGCAATATATTTATACATTTAATTCTTTGTCCAAAAATAGCAACAGCTTCAAAAATCATTCAAAAAAAAAAATTATACATATAAATGTTTGAGAGAATAAGAAAACATGTTGAAAACGGAAAATCCAATATACCTACAGACAGTAAATCACATTAGTAAAACTTTGAACAGCAAACAGCAGCTGCTTTTGAAAATTATTAAAAATTAAATTAACCAAAGAAAAAATAAACCATTTAACCACGCAAAATGCAAATGAACTCACTCGTGCATGGAATGCTTGTTTGCTTTCGAATTTCTGATTTCTTGTAGAACTCCATACAATAGCAAAACAATAGGCGAGGAAGCATAAAAAACAAATTAAAATGTACAAAATCTACAAATTACCGTTGAAAAACAAATTATACATTTAGTGGCCCAAATGTGCATAACCAAGACCTCAGCTAACCATGCAGAGCAGAATGAATTGAACATGCAGACAAGAAACATACAAATATTGCAAAAGAAAATGCTAACTTTAATTTTTGTACTAAAAATAAGTTAACATTTAGAAAAAAGCTAACAACGTTTGTTACGCACAGAAACTCAGCTAATGAAGCGCTTGCAAAATACAAAGGTACGCAAAATAATACAAATATAGAGACTTCATTGGGAGCAAGCTAATATGTATTTTTAGTGGAAAAACTAAAAATAAAAAAATAAAAAATAGAAATAAAAACATATAATTGGCGGTTTCAGCCAAGTCAGCGAAGATCGCCAGTTCAAATCAGACATTGCAAGTTCAAATCTAAACAAATCAGTTTTTGCTTAAAAGTGGTGAGTAAAACAAATGAAATAACAAAATGAAGAATTCAAATTTTTTTGGGTTTAAATTTGTTCAAACAACTTTCGGAAAGGGAGGAGTCCAAATGATGGCTAGGCGTTTGGGCTTTGTTAGAACTATTGCTTAATGTAAATGAAACGAGTACAGGTTATATGAGTAGGCGTGTTTGTGTTGTGTACTAGAAGATCCGGGATTTTTCCACCAACCACTTTAGATTTGTGATTGAAACAACATTTTTGGTTGTATCTACTTTTTACTTTATTTTATAGCTTTTTTTATGTTCTTTTATGTATTTATTTTTTTATTTTACTTTTTTACTCAATATAAATTAACTTAATAAAAATTTATTTTTTTTAAATTTATTTGATTTTTTATTTAATTTACTCTTCATTTATTTAATTTTATCTTATTTTATTTTGATTTACTTCATTATTTATCTTATTTAATTTTTTCATTTTATTTTATTTTAATTTTTTTTTATTCCATTTTTTTCTTGTTATTTATTTTTTTTACTTTTATTTTTTTTTTATTTTTTTTTTTATTTACTTTATTTTTATCTTATTTATTTTTGTTTATTTATCTTATTTAATATTTTTTTCATCTATTTTATTTTGTTCTATTTAATTTTTTCTTTTATTTTTTTATTTATTTTATTTCTTTTTATTTTTTTTTATTCTAATTTTTTTTAATTCAATTTAATTTAATCTAATTTAATTTTATTTTTTTATTTTATTTTTTTTTTTACTTTATTTTTTTAAATTTTTTTTCTTTTATTTTATTTTTTTTATTTTAGTTTATTTTTTTTATTTTACTTTATTTTATTTATATACATTTTTTTCATTTTTCTAATTTTATTTTTTTTACTTTATTTTTTATTTTATTTTATTTAAAGTAAAATAAAATAATTTATTTTATTTTATTTTTTATTTTATTTCTTTTATTTTATTTTATTTTATTTTTTTTTTTTCTTACTTTATTTTATTTTATTTTTTTATATTATTTTACTTTATTTTATTTTATTTTACTTTATTTTATTTTATATTATTTTATTTTATTTTATTTTATTTTATTTTATTTTATTTTATTTTATTTTATTTTATTTTATTTTATTTTATTTTATTTTATTTTATTTTATTTTATTTTATTTTATTTTATTTTATTTTATTTTATTTTATTTTATTTTATTTTATTTTATTTTATTTTATCTTATTTTATTTTATTTTATTTTATTTTATTTTATTTTATTTTATTTTATTTTATTTTATTTTATTTTATTTTATTTTATTTTATTTTATTTTATTTTATTTTATTTTATTTTATTTTATTTTATTTTATTTTATTTTATTTTATTTTATTTTATTTTATTTTATTTTATTTTATTTTATTTTATTTTATTTTATTTTATTTTATTTTATTTTATTTTATTTTATTTTATTTTATTTTATTTTATTTTATTTTATTTTATTTTATTTTATTTTATTTTATTTTATTTTATTTTATTTTATTTTATTTTATTTTATTTTATTTTATTTTATTTTATTTTATTTTATGTTATTTTATTTTATTTTATTTTATTTTATTTTATTTATTTTATTTTATTTTATTTTATTTTATTTTATTTTATGTTATTTAATTTTATTTATTTTTTTTTATTTTATTTTATTTTATTTTATGTTATTTTATTTTATTTTATTTTATTTTATTTTATTTTATTTTATTTTATTTTATTTTATTTTATTTTATTTTATTTTATTTTATTTTATTTTATTTTATTTTATTTTATTTTATTTTATTTTATTTTATTTTATTTTATTTTATTTTATTTTATTTTATTTTATTTTATTTTATTTTATTTTATTTTATCTTATTTTATTTTATTTTATTTTATATTTTATTTTATTTTATATTTTATTTTATTTTATTTTATTTTATTTTATTTTATTTTATATTTTATTTTATTTTATATTTTATTTTATTTTATTTTATTTTATTTTATTTTTTTATCTATTCTAATTTTTTTTATTTAATTCAATTTAATTTAATTAATTTAATTTTATTTCATTTCATTTCATTTTACTTTATTTAATTTAATTTTTTTTTATTATTTTGTATTTATTTAATTTTTTTTAGTTTTAATTTAATATATATTTATTTTATGTAATTTTTTTGTATTGCATATTACTTTATTTTATTTAGTTTTATTTTACTTTTTTATTTGATTTTATTTTTTTTATAGATTTTTCCTGCCTTATAGCTTTCAGAGGGCACAAGAATACACTCCCTTTCCTTAGCATTTCCAACACAACTGTCTGCAGCAATTATTATCATATCAGATAAAAATATTTACGATTTATTAATAATACCATAAATATGTAGTATGAGGAGCTCCACAAAATCGATCGAAAATGCAGCTAAGCAAACAGAAAGTGGGCGCCAATGCGTAGGCTCAAAGAACAATGCAATATTCGTAAACTAGCAGACCAAGGGATAAATTACGCTGCGTTTCGTTTTCTTTTCATTTTAATAAAAATCACCTCAGGAAATGTTGTAAATCGCTTTACAGCGTAAGAATGCTGACTACTGCTGACAGGCGATATTTAAAGCTGATGTGATAATTGACAATCAACATATCATAAATTGATGTTTGGCAGGCGGGTAGCAGTGTTAGCCTATAGCCATCAACGAAAATCAATATTGTCAGAAGCGCATACATATATCCATAAATGCATATAAAAGCGCTCGCGGGTAGACAAAGTTATTTTAGTTGATTGAAAGTGAACCTTAAAAATATGTGAAGAGTTAGCAATAAAATTAATAAAACAAACACGTTGTGCTGTAAAGGCTGTAAAACGCTTAACCACTGTTGAGCTGCTAAGAGAAAATGAAAGTTTTTATTCTGTGCTTAAATTTATGTTTACTGAGGCTTGGTTGTGGGGCGATCAGTTTTAATGCAGATAGAAATATTTCTGATGTAGCTATAGGTAGTAAGTGCAGTTAAAGCCTACCCACCTCAAAAATCAAAATTTCAACTCATTTTCAGCTCTCTCCGAAATAATTAATGGCTTAAAACCACGCCAGCTAGCTATTTTAGCTCCACACTCAGCAGCTGGCGAGAGATCTACCGATTTACAGCTGGATGGCATGCTAACGGATATTGATGATTTTATTTACCAACTGCATAAACTCTATTTCAAATCTGTAATTTATGATAAAATTGATTTGTTTTTCAAATTTATCGAAACTAGTTTGCAAGGTTCGATTGAGAGTGTCAATTTGGTATTTAGCGCACCCTTTGAACTCTCGGCGCGCATACACGAGCGTAAATTGTCGCATCGTTTGAGTTTATTCATATTCTATTGGGGAGCCAAACATCCACCGCGAGCTGATGAGGTGCGCTTTGAAGAGCCAATGCGAGCTGTGGTAATAACGCGGCCGAGGAGAAAGGCGTAAGTTGGAGAAGGACATAAGAGAGATAGAATTACAATTTTTTAAACGAAAGTTAAATTTTTAGATTTCGCATTTACTACAATCAAGCCGTTCCAGATGGCGTTAGTAATCTGCGCTTGGTCAATTGGTATGATGGCGATAATTTAGGTTTGCAGAAAATTCCGCTGCTACCCAATGCGGCAACGGTCTATTCAAATTTCAAGGGACGCATATTTCGTGTGCCAGTTTTTCATGTGAGTAACAACTTTTTAAAGTAATCAAACCCGAAGATCAAACTTGATTTTTTTTTACAGTCTCCACCTTGGTTTTGGGTTAGCTATGAAAATGATTCAGCCAATTCTACCATGTTGGATGATTATACTGATGTTGATAATAGCTTCACCGATTTTACCGAAGTTAATGTGACTGGTGGACGCGATCATTGCCTATTGCACTTGTTGGCTCAGCATATGAATTTTCAATTTATTTATATTGAGGCACCCGGTAGAACACAGGGTGCATTGCGTAGCGATGGTGAGAGTGAGGATAATGACACTTTTACCGGAGGTATTGGCTTATTACAGAATGGGGTAAGGATGTTTATATTCAAATTTTAAATAATACATGTATAAAGTAACAATATAAGCGCCTAAAAGTATGCAACATTTCTCGTAAGAAATTCACGAACGAAAAATATACGCGCCTGGCAGTATGCCACGTTTGGTTGTAGATATCTTGCTGTCGGAAATAATTGACGATTATGACGGCATTGCATACTTCTCGACAGAACTATTATTTGCGAGTAATTTGAAAAAGAACACAGGGTGCATTGCGAAATGGTGGCGAGAGTGAGTAACATAACATTTTACGGGCGGTATTGGGTTGCTGCAGAATGAAGTCAGTTTAAAAAGAGGAGTTTGTATTTAAATTTTAATAAAATAAATTAAAACATAAGCGCCTAAAAGTATGCAACGGTTACTTCTGTGTTTTTCATGCCAACCAGAGCTAGCCATGGTAAAAACAAAACCAAAAATTAGAAATGTGCAATACCAAATATGACTGCGTGTAAAAGTAGGCATCGAAATACCAAAGCATGATAATTTTCGACACGAATCAGCATCTTCCACATGGGTAGAAAATGAACTTCGCTGAACAAAATAGCCCATTTTTTATTCTATTTTTTGGTAAGTACGAATTGGTAATTTTCCAGAACTTTATCCGCTGCTGGCTAGCAGGGATGCCCCCATCGCGATAATACAACTATTTTAAAATGCTGCATACTATCAGGCGCCCACGATGTTAAATAGTTCTTCAAGAACCTAAAAGTATGCAACGATTGGATATGCGTCTCTCATGCTTAAGGAAATATACTCCTTTTCTTTCAGGCTAATATTAGCACTATCTCGAAATGGTGTACACTTTTAGGCGCTTTTGGTAGGAACTTAAGCCCTATCGCCTACTAACTTCTACGCTCAACCTCTTTCTTTTCAGCTCGCCGACTTCCTTCTCGGTGACGTCAGCCTAAGCTGGGAGCGTCGCAAAGCTGTAGAGTTCTCTTTCTTCACACTCGCCGATTCGGGTGCATTTGCAACGCATGCGCCACGTCGTCTTAATGAAGCATTCGCCATAATACGTCCTTTCAAGCGTGATGTTTGGCCCTTTCTCATATTAACGATCATATTTTCGGGTCCAATATTTTATGCGATCATAGCAATACCCTACAAATGGAATTTGCCTTGCCAGAAGAAGCAAGTTACCAAGGCACAAATAAAGAAACTACAACAAGAACGAGATGTGGAGCGTGGCATTGAATGCGCTTTTCACATGGCTTATATTAAAGAGATCACTGGTGACAATGAGATGATCAGAAGATTATTACGACAACAACAACAACAGCGTAAGATACACGAGCAGCGGGGTCGTGGGCCCAGGGTAATCGTAGTAGCGGAAATGCCAGCAAATCTTTTCGATAAATGCATTTGGTTTACAGTGCAGCTATTTCTCAAGCAATGTGAGTGTAGACACACACATGTCTGCTTTAAGTTCTGAGTAGCATTTTAATCTTTTAATGACCATTTTGTGTCCACTCAGTCAACATTTCCGCAACGCTTCATCAGCTCATATTAACTGACATTTATTGCATTCCCATTTCATTCAATTATTTTATCACTTATCTCGCTTCATTATTACTTGAAAAACTGCCTCTGCCTTTTCTCTCTATTTCGCTGGTGCTCTGGTGTGTGCTAGCTTGTAAGGAGCTTTATCATGGCTATCGCGCCAAGTTTCTCATGATCGTCTACTGGATTGCGGCCACCTACGTGTTGGCTGATGTCTACTCCGCCCAACTCACCTCACAATTCGCACGTCCACCACATGAGGCACCAATTAACACGTTGCAACGCTTGCAAGCGGCGATGTTGCATGATGGCTATCAATTGTTTGTGGAGAAGGAAAGCTCATCGTTGGAAATGTTGGAGGTTGGCGTTGCATTTGAAGTTGTATTGCGTGGCGCAAGTGAAAGTAATATTTTTGTTGCTTGTGTCTCCTCTAGAATGGCACTGAAATATTTCGCCAATTATACGCGCTCATGAAACAACAGAATCCGGATATGGAAGGTTATCTCATTGATTCAGTGGAATCGGGTATCTTGTTGATTGCTGACGGTTTGGAAAATAAGGCGGTATTGGGCGGACGGGAGACACTCTACTTCAATATACAACAATTTGGTGGGAAAACTTGTGTTTGATGTGAGTTTGAGTTGCTATTTGAAGCTGAATTTTTTTTTTTGCTTATTTATAGGATCCAAGACATTTCAGCTGAGTCACAAGCTTTACACGCGTTATTCGGCTGTCGCAGTGCAGATTGGATGTCCCTTTTTGGATAGTTTTAATGATGTGTAAGTTTTAAATTTTTTTTTTTTAATTTTACGATATTTTTGGTGTCATTTTACTACATTTTTGCCTAATTTTACTACTTTTAGGTGTAATTTAACTACATTTTTTGCGTATTTTTACTACATTTTTTAAATTTTACTACTTTTTTATACAATTTTACTACATTTTTTAAATTTTATCACTTTTTTATATAATTTTACTACTTTTTTTGTATAATTTTACTACATTTTTTGTGTAATTTTACTAAATTTTTTAAATTTTACTACTTTTTTATATAATTTTTCTACTTTTTTTGTATAATTTTACTACATTTTTATATAATTTTACTACTTTTTTTGTATAATTTTACTACATTTTTTGTGTAATTGTACTATCTTTTGTGTAACATTACCTAATTTTTTGTTTAATTTTACTACATTTTTTGTGTAATTTTAATACTTTTTTTGCTTACTACAGTTTTTGTGTAAATGTATGACTTTCTTGTGTAAATTTTCGATTTTTTTTTGTAATTTTACTAAACTTTTTCATTTAATTTTACTACATTTTTTAAATTTTACTACTTTTTTTGTATAATTTTACTACTTTTTTGTGTAATTTTACTAAATTTTTTAAATTTTACTACTTTTTTATATAATTTTTCTACTTTTTTTGTATAATTTTACTACATTTTTATATAATTTTACTACTTTTTTTGTATAATTTTACTACATTTTTTGTGTAATTGTACTACTTTTTTGTGTAAATTTACTATATCTTTTGTGTAACTTTACCTAATTTTTTGTTTAATTTTACTACATTTTTTGTGTAATTTTAATACTTTTTTTGCTTACTACAGTTTTTGTGTAATTGTATGGCTTTCTTGTGTAAATTTACGAATTTTTTTTGTAATTTTACTAAACTTTTTCAGTTAATTTTACTACATTTTTTAAATTTGACTACTTTTTTGTATAATTTTACTACTTTTTTGTGTAATTTTACTACATTTTTTAAATTTTACTACTTTTTTATATAATTTTATACTTTTTTTGTATAATTTTACTACATTTTTTGTGTAATTGTACTACTTTTTTGTGTAAATTTACTATATCTTTTGTGTAACTTTATCTAATTTTTTTTTATTTCTACTACATTTTTTGTGTAATTTTACTCTAGACTTTGTGCAATTTTACCAAGTTTTTTGTGAAATTTTCCAATGTAAATCCAAAATATTTTACTCTTTCGATATTAGTCAACTACTTTTTTGCTCCTCACCAGCATCATTCACCTCTTTGAGGGCGGCATCTTGGATAAAATGACAAATGCTGAATATGCCACACAATCGCGCATGTTGGGCAAGGAATACAACAATTTACATCCCACCACAACAACAGCCGAATCGAATGGTAGCAACGAGCCAGCGCCACCAAGCGATGATAATCGCAATACAAATGCTGGTAGTGATGTTGCTGGTAAAGGCGATGAGAGTGCAGGTGAAGCACTCAAAACGCAGGACACTCAGATCATACAACCATTGAATTTGCGCATGCTGCAAGGAGCATTTATTATTTTAATATTTGGCTTCGCGGCTGCAAGTGAGTAGCTTCTCTTAAATATTTATCAAATAATTTAGCAAGTTAGCTATTATTTTTCACTGTGTATTCACCCGCATTTGCTAATGTTCTATTCGCATATAATTTTTGCTTTTCAGCTGGCATTCTTGTCTTGGAGCTCTGTTGTCATCGCTTGAACACAAATCTACTGGAGCGTTTGCAAGCGCGCTTTTGGCGTCATTATCACTGGTGTTGGCGGAAATTACGAAAAATTACACGTTTGCTATTTGTTAGAATTGTACGTTAATTGTAATTAGTTTTTTTTGTGTTGACGGACTTCTTATCGCATATTTGTCACTGGGATATTTTTGCATAACAAATTAGCTACTGAATGTTTAAACTTATTTGTGTATTTTATCGCACTACCCGCATGAGGTCGTTTGAACTGTTTTGTTAAAAATTTCCTAATTGAAACTTTTATCTATTCGCGTTAAAAAAATTCTACTTAGAACTATATATTTGCAACAATAAAGTTGTAGCGATAGTTCAACCGAAATAAAAAATGTTTTCGCAGTTAACCTGAAACCCGCTTAGAAATTTGACATTCTTACGATACCCTCGTTTGCTGGTTTAACTTAAAGAAATTATATTTTGACCAAAAAAAAAACTTTATTGTTCTTATAATGACCCTAAAAAATATAACTTTGTTTGAAACTTTGTCTCTATTTTTATTTCATTTTGTTTTTGTGTTATTTTTTATTTTATTCAATTTTATTATTTTTATTTATTTTATTTATTATTATTTTTTTTTTTTTTTGAATTTTTTTTGTTACAATTTTTTTTGTACGTATTTTTTTAATTTAATTTTTTTTTTTTGTTTTTATTATGCTTTATTTTTAATTTTTTTATAAATTTTTATTTAATTTTTTTATTTTTATATTTTGTTTTGTTTTTTTATATTTTTTTTTAATTTTTTTGTTTATTTTTTTTTTGTTTTTTATATTTGGTTCTCCTTTTTGTAAATTTTTTTTTTTTAATTTGTTTTTGTTTTTACGTTATTTTTTCTTTATTTTTTTTTTTATTTGTAAACATTTGTTGTATTTCGTTTAGTTTTTTTTATTTTTTCTTATTTATTTATTTTTTTTTTACTTTTTTTGTTTTATTTTATTCCTTATTATTTTATTTGGTATTTTTATTTTATTCAATTTTTTTATTTCTATTTATTTAATTTATTTTTTTTTGTTACTTTTTGTTTTATTTTTTTTTTTTTTACGGATTTTTTTAATTTTGTTTTTTTTTTTGTTTTTATTATGCTTTATTTTTAATTTTTTTTATAAATTTTTCTTTAATTTTTTTTTAATTTTTGTATTTTGTTTCGTTTTTTTTTTTGTTTATTTTAATTTTTTTTTGTTTTTTTTTTTTTTTTTATATATATTTGGTTTTCCTTTTTTAAATTTTTTTTGTTATTTTTTATTTGTTTTTGTTTTTATTTTTTTCTTTATTTTTATTATTTGTAAAAATGTTGTAAAAATTTTGTATTTCGTTTAGTTTTTTAATTTTTTCTTATTTATTTATTTTTTTACTTTTTTTGTTTTTTTTTGGTTTTAATATTTTCAATTACTTCTTTATATTTTTTTTTTGTTTTTAACTTTTTTATTTAGTTTTTACTTTTTTATTTGTTTTTATTATTATTTTTTTAATATTTAAATTTTTTTATTTGATATTATTTTGTTTTACTCTTTTTATTTGTTTTTATTTTTTTTTTTTTTTTTTTTTTTTCTCTTTACTTAAACCATTTTTTTATTTGTTTTTATTTTGTTTTATTTTTTTATTTTAAGTTTTTTTTTAATTTTTATTTTTTAAATTTTTTTTCTTTTTAAATTTTTTGTATTTTGGTTTGTTTAGTTTTTAATTTATTATTTTTGTACTTTTTTTGTTTATTTGTTCTTATATTATTATTTATTTATTATTTGATTTATTATTTTATTTTTATTTTTTTTTGTTTTATTTATTATTTCTTTTTTTGATGTTTTTTTGTCTTTTTTATTTTTTTTTTTTTCGGTTAAAAAATTTCAGATCAGTAAACCGCTTTTCATGTCTCTAAAAGCCCATTCTCGTTCTCAAAATCTCACTCACTTTACTCACACATATTAAATTAACTTCTTAAAATTAATTATTAAATTTTAAGACAAATTGGTATCATAAATATTTCATACTTAGCTCTCAACTCAATGCCGTCATTGTTTCCATTGTTTGAATAGAAAAATCTCTAAAAAGCATCCGGCTTCTTAGAGACTCAAAGTTCTCTCGTTATCGTCTTTTGTCTGCAAGACATCAGTTGCATACAACAAAATATAATCGAAAATTTCAATCGGCTTAACACTTTCGATATCTTATGCAAAGATCTTTATCATGTGAAATAATCTGACATAAGTATCTTACTAGCGCTGTAGGAGGTGCCGCCTTATACATCAATAAAATGCGCTACACTGTTTGTGTAATATTATTTCTTGTATATTTTTTGTAACTAATTCTAACAGACTTGTTTTAATTCAAAAGTGAAAGCAAAATGGACTAACTAGAAACTACTTACATCCAGTTTTTTTTTTTTTGCTTGCCTACTTTTGATTGTTTTGGGCAATTTCCAGTCATCTCCTAAATTTTTGGCAATAAAAGTCCCTGACATGAATTAGGTTTTGCTTTAAATGAGTAGTTATGTGACCACATTGATATGCAGAACTATTAGTTTACTTCACTTTCATAAGCGATAAACCTAAATGTGTCAATACAGCTAGCAGCAAAAGATTTTGCGACTGAAAATGACTTCCTGACAGGAAAAATTTAAGGTGTTGTTGTAGTTATTTGTTATTGAAATTTCACTTCCTTTCCTGCTTCTTCTGAGCACTGAGCGTGCACGTAATTTACGCAGCTGCATTGTGAAGATAAACATAAACTTCCTTTAAAGATAAGCTACTCAAACAAAAGACTTAAGCAACGAACTTGAAGGCCACCAAAACGGACCTTTAAACAATACACACGATAATTCCTGACAAATTTATGTTATTTAGCGCAATTTATGCGTTCGCTTTTCTTATTAATTATCAAAGTGAATTTATGTATACGAAACTGGCAGAGATATGAGCAAAAAACGTTTACATTGAACAATGATACAAAGTTATCTTGCACGATGACGTTCTTGGCGACGAAACGGATCCATGTTTTTTTATCTCGCATTTTCATGCTACACTAACCAACAGGAGGTTGAGTTGATGACTACCTAAACGACTTTCACAACTTTTTCTCTCGATTGCAAGCGACAGACGCGATGAAGCAACAGTTGTTAATAAACGAAAGACTGCAGCAGCAAACTTGCTTTCAATGTAGAATAAAAAAGCAAGCAAAAAAAGCGCCACCAGCAGTCTGCTTGCAAAGAAGGAGCCAAGTGAAATGCGGTGACATTCTTGTTTCGTGAAAGAATCAACAACAACAAATTGACGCGCCACAGCGCCACATCCTTTCACATGCCAGACAGCAGCGAGCGTATGATAGAGTTGGTTATGTGGAAAAAAATTACGAAAGAAGAAAATTCACAAAATAAAATAAAAAAATGCAAAAGAATAAACGAAAGCGGCTTTTAATTGTTTAAGTGAAAAGCGTGATGATACAAGCAAAGCGGCGCGGTATTTCTCGATCGTCGCATGCGTCAAGGCGATCAGCAACGTCTTTTCTAGTAAGAAATGTTGCTTGATTATGGGCATAACTGCATTTTCATGCGCTAACTAGCTTTAGCGTTCCATCAGCGTCAGCAACGTCATCAACAACGTCATTATCATTATTATTTCGCTTATAATTTGCAGCATCGCATTTATTGCGAACATCTGTGTGATTTTTTTGCGCTCTGTTAGTTCTTGTTAGGCACATAACTCACTCGATTTGATGACGAGAACAACGACGACGACGACGACGACGACTGTCTGAGTCATATGTCAACCTGTTAGCTTGTCAGCCTGTTGCCTTGGCCATTTACTTGGCGGTGCTTGTTGTTACTTATTAACTGGAATATTAAGTAGAGTTGGCGCTGCTATTGTTGCCAATCTGCCATTAACTTTAATACCGCGTTTTCGCATTTTACAGGTCTTTGCTTTCTTCTTAGAGCGGCTTATTTGAAAAGTCGCAAACTTGTGCAAAATTTTAAGCTAACGCTGGATTCTCAGTGCCATGAAGCAAACTTTGCTTATTGAATCAAGCTGTAAAACTATTTAGACCTTAAGCTAGTTGTTCTTGACGAAGAAATCCTGTTTGCTTATTAAGATTTCGCACTAAATATTTCAACATGCTTCATTACATCAATTATGCTTATTTTTTTTAGCATCACTGCTTTCAGTTGTCATTTGTCTGTTCTCTTTTTTTATTGCTTGGAACTTAATATATTTCACCCAATTCTTATTTGAAATTTTTTTTCACCAGTCATTTAGTGCGATGACCTCACAAATTGTCTTGTTTGTTGTAATATCGTTTATACATTTTGTCATTTTACTCTGCCATATTTGTCGTTCAATTCTGATGACCCAAATTTGATTAACTTGTAATTGACAGCCGAAGTTTAGTTTTGATAAAAAAAATGGCAGCAATCGAAAAAATGTTCGACTTATTTTTTGGGATGAACCAAAAAAAGGGCCGAAAGTTACCAAGCAAAATTAAAAATCAAAGCTATTTTTCAATTTTTAAATTTCGATCGGAAAACAATCCCAAATTGACAATCAAATGATCTCAAAATGATTCCAAAATGGCCGCAAAATGATCTCAAAATGATCCCAAAATGTGTCCAAAGTGATCCCAAAATGAGCCCAAATGATCCTCAAATGACCTCAAAATGATCTCAAAATTACCCCCAAATGACCCAAAATTTAATCCAAAATTATTCCAAAATGTTCCCAAAATAACCCCAAAATTATTCCAAAATAATCTCAAAATTATCCCAAACTGATCTCAAAGTGATCCCAAAATGACCTGAAAATGACCCCAAAATTACCCAATAATGACCCTGAAATGATCTCAAAATTACCCCCAAATAACCACGAATAGATATCAGATATATCTTTGCATGTATGTAAAAAAAATCGATCATAAGCTTAGCACCACAGCATAATCGTAGAAAACAAAACACCTGAAGAATGAGAAGAAGAAGAAAACTGATGCCATTAAATCGCCAACTTGTTAAGATTCAAACTGTCTGAGTCGCGACACCAGACGATAAAAACTGAGACTGGGATCTTGCATAGACAATGAAAAAAAAAAAAACAATTTTATAGTTAGGTAGTGGGGTGTTGAAGAGTGAGCTAAAAGCGTTAAGCAACAACAAAGCCAAATAGTACAACAGTCAACACTTAGAAAAAATTTAAATAAAATATGTAGGTGCAACAAATAAATCCACAACTTAAGCCAATTGCTAGATAGCTAGACACCACGAATGAACGGAGAAGGCTTGAGAGGCGAACAACCAACGAGTGACTGCAATGATATGAGATCGATACCGATCAGCGACTGCTTGGACGACAGCGTAGGCAGTGGTGTAAGCTAGCAAGCAACTAAAAGATGCGGCTGGCAGATTTTGTGAGCAGAAAAGGATGGATTTTCTTTAGAGGATTTGCAGCACTAGAGCTCCTTGCTTGGTTTTTTTGCAAGTCTATCATCTACCTTGTGCGGCAACGCTCCTCTCATTGATAGCATCTCGTAAGAGGATCACACCACAGCAGAATGATTGCTATGCGCCAACACAAAATGCTCAATGGTGTATGAATCAATGGTAGGCCCATTTGGCTGTTGTTGCAAGTCAAAACAAACCGAAAGTAAATTAAAGTAAAATAATAAAGTAAACAACACGTCAATATCTTTTGTTGTGCCAACTTACGCAAAATGTTTATGGGGCATTCTATGTCAAATCGTCAACTAGTTGGAATCGACCAGTTCCAATTTAAATGTATTTTGGTGGTGTTATACAAGAACCCAAAATGAAATAAAAAAATAAATTTGGTGTATGCAACGAAAGACTTAGGACACGAACTTGTACTATTTTTGAAGATGCAGCTTTTTTATGGCAAATAAATATTTTGGGTTTTTTTTTTCTATATGTAACGAAAGACTTAGGACACGAACTTTTACTATGCATAGATTTTTGATGCCAAGTAAATAGTTTGGGTTTTCTTTTCTTTAATTTAATTTTTTCTAATTATTATAAAGTAAAACTAGTTGAAAAAATAAAATAAAATTGCAGAACACTGCTGTCGATTGCACATGGAAAGACCCATATTTATATTCACTTACTTATTTACAAGTACTCACTTCAAGTAATGTTGGGCCAGTCTGGGGATAAGGTACTTCTTATGCAAATATATAAATGTATGTAGCTTCGTATGTACGCAATTTAAATAA
>CAXKVI010000003.1:122609677-122612251 GCA_964058755.1 Campiglossa producta
ACGCCATAAAAATTCAGTTCCGGAAATTAAACCAGTTTTTGAGGATTATTACTTTTGTTATTGTTTTTGAATTGCCTTTTGCTAAATTATGCCCTTAAATGCAGTGTCAGCCTCTTTTTTTGTTTCTGCTTATCTTTTCGAGTTTTTTCAATTTAAATTTTTGTTCAGGCTCCTCACTGCATTCAACGCTTTTTATTTTTTCTATATGAAAATTATTTACAAAATCGCATATAAATAACTTTAAAGTGATGCGCGTTGGCGTGCTATTGCCGCCAACTTGTCGTAATCAGTGCGCGCGTAGTAAGTGAGCTGCTCAAAAAAGTAAGTGGATGCTTGTTGTGATTTAGTTTAATTGCAATGGCTTGCTGTTATTGCTATTTTTGGTTATTGCTATGTTGGTATTTTATTGTTACCTTGGTCTTTATTATGACACGTGCAACAGCTTCGCCCTCAAGGAATGTGATTGTTTGCATACGTAAGCAATTTATTGCAGCAATACATCCATTTTATATTGATGCGCGTACATTTTTGGTTTATGCAACGAAAAACTTAGGACACGAACTTTTTGAAGGTGCAGGGTTTTTTTTTGATGTTGAATAAATGTTCTTGTGTTTTTCTTCTTTTCCGAGTCATAGCTCATTGATTTATTTTTATTTAATTTAAATTTTCTTTATTTTTTTATGAAATATTTTTTATAAGATTTTTTTTTGCTTTAATTTATTTTCATTAATATTTTTTGAGCTTTAATTCTTTTTGTTTTCATTTTATTCATTTCTTTTATTTTACTTCTTCATTTATTATTTTATTTATTTTTTTTTTTTCATTCAGTTGTATCTTATTTTGTTTTATTGTATTTTAAATTATTTTTTGTTTTATTATACTTTATTTTCTTTCATTTAATTTAATTTAAATTTATTTAATTTAATAAAATTTTCTTTTCTTTTATCTTATTTTATTTTATTTTATTTTATTTTATTTTAATTTATTTTATTTTATTTTAATTTATTTTATTTTATTTTATTTTATTTTTATTTTATTTTATTTTATTTTATTTTATTTTTTATTTTATTTTATTTTATTTTATTTTATTTTATATTATTTTATTTTATTTTATTTTATTTTATTTTATTTTATTTTATTTTATTTTATTTTATTTTATTTTATTTTATTTTTATTTTATTTTATTTTATTTTATTTTATTTTATTTTATTTTATTTTATTTTATTTTATTTTATTTTATTTTATTTTATTTTATTTTATTTTATTTTATTTTATTTTATTTTATTTTATTTTATTTTATTTTATTTTATTTTATTTTATTTTAATTTTATTTTATTTTATTTTATTTTATTTTATTTTATTTTATTTTATTTTATTTTATTTTATTTTATTTTATTTTATTTTATTTTATTTTATTTATTTATTTTATTTTATTTTATTTTTATTTTATTTTATTTTATTTTATTTTATTTTATTTTATTTTATTTTATTTTATTTTATTTTATTTTATTTTATTTTATTTTATTTTTATTTTATTTTATTTTATTTTATTTTATTTTATTTTATTTTATTTTATTTTATTTTATTTTATTTTTTATTCTAATTTTATTTTATTTTATTTTATTTTATTTTTTATTTTTTTATTTTATTTTATTTTATTTTATTTTATTTTATTTTATTTTATTTTATTTTTTTATTTTATTTTATTTTATTTTATTTTATTTTATTTTATTTTATTTTATTTTATTTATTTATTTTATTTTATTTTATTTTTATTTTATTTTATTTTATTTTATTTTATTTTATTTTATTTTATTTTATTTTTATTTTTTTATTTTATTTTATTTTATTTTATTTTATTTTATTTTATTTTATTTTATTTTATTTTATTTTATTTTATTTTATTTTATTTTATTTTATTTTATTTTATTTTATTTTATTTTATTTTATTTTATTTTATTTTATTTTATTTTATTTTATTTTATTTTATTTTATTTTATTTTATTTTATTTTATTTTATTTTATTTTATTTTATTTTTATTTTATTTTATTTTATTTTATTTTATTTTATTTTATTTTATTTTATTTTATTTTATTTTATTTATTTTATTTTATTTTATTTTATTTTATTTTATTTTATTTTATTTTATTTTATTTTATTTATTTTATTTTATTTATTTTATTTTTTATTTTATTTTATTTTATTTTATTTTATTTTATTTTATTTTATTTTATTTTATTTTATTTTATTTTTTATGTTTATTTTATTTTATTTTATTTTATTTTATTTTATTTTATTTTATTTTATTTTATTTTATTTTATTTTATTTTATTTTATTTTATTTTATTTTATTTTATTTTATTTTATTTTATTTTATTTTATTTTATTTTTATTTTATTTTATTTTATTTTATTTTATTTATTTTATTTTATTTTATTTTTATTTTATTTTATTTTATTTTATTTTATTTTATTTTATTTATTTTATTTTATTTTATTTTATTTCTATTTTATTTTATTTTTTTATTTTTTTTATTTTTTTTTATTTTTTTTTTATTTTTTTTAGTTTGTTTT
>CAXKVI010000003.1:122612451-122617451 GCA_964058755.1 Campiglossa producta
AAAAAAGGCAGAATTCAGCAATTTGAAATCACTAAAAGTAATTTTCCTACAACTACAAACGACAAAATTGATTGTAGTGAAATTTTTTTTTTTGTAGCTTTTATAGTTACTCCGAAAATACAATATATTGTGCGTTCTCGATTACTCCGAAACCTTCGGAGCAAAAAAAAATGAATTTCACTACAATCAATCTCATCGTTTGTAGTTCACAAAAATGCAAAAAAAGTTTGAGTTTTTTCAAAGCGGGTTCCAGCGTGATGTGCATTAGGCCATATCTCCGAAACCTTTGGAGCAAAAAAAAATTTTTTTTTCGTATAAAAAACTACAAACGATTTAAAACATATTTTAACAAAAAAAAACCAAAATTTACTTCATTTGCTTGGTTTCTGCACAATATATTGTATTTTCGGAGTAACTATAAAAGCTACAAAAAAAAAAATTTCACTACAATCAATTTTGTCGTTTGTAGTTGTAGGAAAATTACTTTTAGTGCTTTCAAATTGCTGAATTCTGCCTTTTTTTGACATGCGTTCTCGATTACTCCGAAACCTTCGGAGCAAAAAAAAAATGAATTTCACTACAATCAATCTCATCGTTTGTAGTTCACAAAAATGCAAAAAAAGTTTGAGTTTTTTCAAAGCGGGTTCCAGCGTGATGTGCATTAGGCCATATCTCCGAAACCTTTGGAGCAAAAAAAAATTTTTTTTTCGTATAAAAAACTACAAACGATTTAAAACATATTTTAACAAAAAAAAACCAAAATTTACTTCATTTGCTTGGTTTCTGCACAATATATTGTATTTTCGGAGTAACTATAAAAGCTACAAAAAAAAAATTTCACTACAATCAATTTTGTCGTTTGTAGTTGTAGGAAAATTACTTTTAGTGCTTTCAAATTGCTGAATTCTGCCTTTTTTTGACATGCGTTCTCGATTACTCCGAAACCTTCAGAGCAAAAAAAAAAATTTTTTTCGGATAAAAAACTACAAACGATTTAAAACATATTTCAACAAAAAAAAACCAAAATTTACTTCATTTGCTTGGTTTCTGCACAATATATTGTATTTTCGGAGTAACTATAAAAGCTACAAAAAAAAAAATTTCACTACAATCAATTTTGTCGTTTGTAGTTGTAGGAAAATTACTTTTAGTGCTTTCAAATTGCTGAATTCTGCCTTTTTTTGACATGCGTTCTCGATTACTCCGAAACCTTCGGAGCAAAAAAAAAATGAATTTCACTACAATCAATCTCATCGTTTGTAGTTCACAAAAATGCAAAAAAAGTTCGAGTTTTTTCAAAGCGGGTTCCAGCGTGATGTGCATTAGGCCATATCTCCGAAACCTTTGGAGCAAAAAAAAATTTTTTTTTCGTATAAAAAACTACAAACGATTTAAAACATATTTTAACAAAAAAAAACCAAAATTTACTTCATTTGCTTGGTTTCTGCACAATATATTGTATTTTCGGAGTAACTATAAAAGCTACAAAAAAAAAATTTCACTACAATCAATTTTGTCGTTTGTAGTTGTAGGAAAATTACTTTTAGTGCTTTCAAATTGCTGAATTCTGCCTTTTTTTGACATGCGTTCTCGATTACTCCGAAACCTTCGGAGAAAAAAAAAAAATTTTTTTCGGATAAAAAACTACAAACGATTTAAAACATATTTCAACAAAAAAAAACCAAAATTTACTTCATTTGCTTGGTTTCTGCACAATATATTGTATTTTCGGAGTAACTATAAAAGCTACAAAAAAAAAAATTTCACTACAATCAATTTTGTCGTTTGTAGTTGTAGGAAAATTACTTTTAGTGCTTTCAAATTGCTGAATTCTGCCTTTTTTTGACATGCGTTCTCGATTACTCCGAAACCTTCGGAGCAAAAAAAAAAATTTTTTTCGGATAAAAAACTACAAACGATTTAAAACATATTTCAACAAAAAAAAACCAAAATTTACTTCATTTGCTTGGTTTCTGCACAATATATTGTATTTTCGGAGTAACTATAAAAGCTACAAAAAAAAAAATTTCACTACAATCAATTTTGTCGTTTGTAGTTGTAGGAAAATTACTTTTAGTGCTTTCAAATTGCTGAATTCTGCCTTTTTTTGACATGCGTTCTCGATTACTCCGAAACCTTCGGAGCAAAAAAAAAATTTTTTTTCGGATAAAAAACTACAAACGATTTAAAACATATTTCAACAAAAAAAAACAAAATTTACTTCATTTGCTTGGTTTCTGCACAATATATTGTATTTTCGGAGTAACTATAAAAGCTACAAAAAAAAAAAATTTCACTACAATCAATTTTGTCGTTTGTAGTTGTAGGAAAATTACTTTTAGTGCTTTCAAATTGCTGAATTCTGCCTTTTTTTAACATGCGTTTTCGATATCTCCGAAACCTTTGGAGCAAAAAAAAAATGAATTTCACTACAATCAATCTCATCGTTTGTAGTTCACAAAAATGCAAAAAAAGTTTGAGTTTTTTCAAAGCGGGTTCCAGCGTGATGTGCATTAGGCCATATCTCCGAAACCTTTGGAGCAAAAAAAAATTTTTTTTTCGTATAAAAAACTACAAACGATTTAAAACATATTTTAACAAAAAAAAACTCAAATTTACTTAGTTTGCTTGGTTTCTGCACAATGTATTATATTTTCGGAGTAACTATAAGAACTACAAAAAAATGAGTTTCACTACAATCAATCTCGTCGTTTGTAGTTGACGAAAGTGCAAAAAAAATTTGAATTTTTTCAAAGCGGGTTCCAACGTGATGGAGCTAACTTTCTCGCCTCTACGCACTTTTTTGACACTTGTTGACTTTGAACTACATATGTACATACAAATTACACGTGAGATACTTCTGTCTTTATCAGCTGACTTTGATTATGCCGAATGTAGGTTAGTATTCACTTTATTGCACCCAGCTTACATTTGTTCTTGGTTTTATGTGTGATTTTATTGCTCAAGCTTCCTTTGTGTCTGTTATATGTTTTACGATTTTTGGTCTACTTACATTTTATGCTTAAGTCGCTGTTTATTTTATTACCAAAGCATGTTTTAATTTTGATGCGTAATTCTCTCTCTTTTAAAATCAATTGAGATTTTGATGACAGCGTCTAAGTAATTGAATGAAAGCTGATTTTTATTACGCCTTTTTCTAATTTTATTTTTATTAGGCTGTTTAAAACTTTCCCAGCCTATTGACTATGAAAATTCTGTTTTACTACTTAAAACGGTTTAATTACACCTGGGTATATTCTTAAGCTAAGTAACGGCACATTAATGATCGTACTTGAAGGCTAACTTTAAGCAACACTTTAATGTCTTTGGTCACGATCAATAAGCTCTTTCTTTTTTCCAAAGAAATATAAATTCTATTAAAAATTAGTATCGATTAAAGATGATAATTAATTACAGAGGTCTTGAGGTATGTGAAAATTTCACAGAAAAGTTCCCTTAATATTTTTGATATTTTTTTAGTATCTAAAAAGAGGCAAAAAAGCTTCATAAAAGCAATGAAATACCTTTTTGGGTCTCAAAATACTCTGAAGTTCATTTAAGCAACGTCATAAAACGCTCTAAATTCATCGAAGCAATTTTGTACTCGTTCTATTACATCTTTTGGCTCAGAAAAAACTCATTCCTAAGGGAAATGCTCTGAGAAAAGTGATTTTTATAGCTCCGAATTGAGTCTTCTCCCTCGGTTTGGTCTAGGTCCCGCAAGCACTTCGAGTAGTGTCATCTGCTCTCAAAGAACAAGTACAGGGTGTAACATGTTTTAATTATTATTAAAAAGCATGGTTTAAGCGTTCAGCAGAATCAGTACGTCAGTACGTTGAAACAACTGACAACAAAGTAGACTGCGGGTTTTTGTATGCGTAACGCCAGATACGACGGATACGTCGAAGTAGAATTTGCTCTAAATTTGACGCACGTCACGCAACTGACGTATTGGCGGAGTGATTCTGTTCCCCGCTTCAGTGATTCGAGTTCAAAAAAAAAAAATAAACGTCAACTCGCAGAGAGAAAAAATCAACAACTAATAGCAAAACGACTCCCAAGAACTACTCAAACCAACGAACATGTTCGTAATATTTATGAGCGCTTGTATCTAATCGGACGTCATCATAAAATATTCCTTGTATGTAGACATCAAATATGACATGACACAATCAAGCGACAGCAAAGCGCAGCAACAAAAGCGGACAATCAAGCTACATAGAACGACAATAGATGTGTTGTGATTTTGACAGTTCAATGCACGTTTAATGACAGATTTTAAATGTAGATAATTGACTATAAATAAGCAAGCAAGATTTAATATTTATCAATACAATTTAATTGGCGTCAAATATGAAGAGAATAGCGTTAAAGAATTCTAAGAACATATGATTTAACACCGATTATAAAAGTAAATTACAAAATTAAAGCTTGAAAGAATATAATTAAAAGAGTATTCTTAAATGATTATTAATTTAAACATTAAATTAAAAACTTAATTAAGAAAAGTTTTAATATGCAGTTTTCCTTTGCAAACAAGACGCAGTTAATAAACGAGCATTGAACTTTAAATCAAAATGCAGCGTTCAGCAGCAACAGCTGACATTGACGTTGAGCTGCCTGTCATCGCCAGCAAACATATTAATATATGAGACATCATCAAGCATAATTTTGATGGATCAAGGTTGCTTGTAGTCAATATGAACGAGCCTTTTGTTGGACGTGTATACGTCAGTAGGTAGCCATAATTCACCTAAAAATATTTATCACAAAAAAAAAAGCGGATATGTCACATGAAATTTCAGTTTAGTACGTTGAGAACTTTGAACTCAAAATCGCCAAAGCGCAAGTAATCGAATTTCAATGATATAGGAGTCTAAAACGTTCTAATGACGCATAACGCAGCTGTCACATTTTAATAAAAACATAATACAACAAATTTATGATGCTGAAAAATCATAAAAGGAAAATTTATGTAGGTCAAAGTCAAAAAAATTAAA
>CAXKVI010000003.1:122622451-122629951 GCA_964058755.1 Campiglossa producta
TGTATTCGGTTTCTTGGAAAAATAAGTTGCAGTCGATTTTTTTTAGCATGCATTTATAATGAGATTTTGTAAGGTAAATGTGAATATAATTACTCCTACGCAAAAGAAGTCGAAGACATTTTAATTAAACTAGAGTTCGCAAAGTGGTTTACGATCAATCTTTCAGAAAAATGATAGCCAAAATAATAATTTTAGCCCAAAATGATCCCAAAATGACCTTGAAATAGTTCCCAAAATGACCCCAAAATAATTCCAGAATAATACCAAAATAATCCCAAATGACCACAAAATGACCCCATAAATTATTTCAAAATTACCCAAAAACTATCCCAAAATGATCCTAGGATGATTTAGAAATGACCTCAAAATGATCCCAGAATGACTCCAAAATGATCCTAAAATGACCCCAAAATGATCCCATAATGATCCCCAAAATTACCCCAAAATAACCCCAAAATGATCCCAAAACTATCCCAAAATGATTCTTGGATGATCCCAAAATGATCCTAAAATGACCCCTAAAATTATCCCAAAATGACCCCAAAATGGCCATAGGATGATCCTAAAATGATAGCAAAATTACTCCAAAAGGATCCTAAAATGATACAAAAATTAGTCCAAAATGATCCCAAAATTATACTAATATGATTACAAAACGATCCTGAAATAATTCTAAAATAATTCTAAAATACCCCCAAATTGATCCGAAAATTACCCTAAAAAGATCTCAAAACAACCCCAAAATGCTTTTGTTTGATTGAGAGGGAAATTATCCACACGGTCTATCGAAGCGAGGGTAAGAAATGTTGCCTTTTTGCATTTTTGTAGGGGAAAAATAATGATGGCTTCTACTAAGGTAATATCTACCCATAGAAAATTACTTTTAGCGGGCCTTGCGTGAGGGTGAATTTTTGTGCAGAAAAGAAAAAGCTATTAAGAAAAAGCTTTTAAGAAATCGCAGTATTTCCAATTATGCTTCAATTAGGCATAACAAAGGTACACAATTTAATTTCTGACACAAATAAAAGTACTTGGTAATTTCAAATCAAAGCAGTGAGATGTAATAACAATAGCTGTCGCTATTGTCTTACAAAGAGTTGAGAGCTAACTCTGTAATATGGAAAAGAAGATTTGTATAAAAAATAGGTTAAATAACTGAGAGACTGAAAAAACAAAATCAAAATTAGCGCAACTACATAAAAAAAGCAAGAAACCACTCAAATGACACGAAACATCTGACGGAAACCATTAAAGTTGTAACAACCGCTACAGTTATGTCCAAGTACTCAGTACTCTTAGCTGTCATAATAAAAATTCAAATGTGAAGTGTAGCTGAGGTATTTATGAACGTACTGCATATTTTTTATTCATTTAACATACATACATATATACATGAAGTTGTTAGGGCATTTGCAATCGTCGCTGCCTAGTCACTTCTCTAATAGCGCTCATGCACCGCTATATGTCACTCCGAGGCACAAAGATGACAGTTGCGCTTTGTTGACAATGTCACATAACTAGTAACTTTGTACTTGCGGCATCTAACGGGGTTTTGCTGACTTCTTACTCACATTTACACTCGTTACTTAGTTATATATGTGTCATTTGTCAAGTCACCTCAGTCACACGACCATTTCATCAAATTACATTTGAGCATTGTTTAGGTTTTTCTAGCTTGTCGCTTCAATTCCCATTCGTTGTCGTAATTTGCATTCGTGTCATACAATTTGTGACAGTTTGTTGTTGTGTGGTAATATATGCTTAATGAGACAAAGTAATTGGTTCATTGTACGCGTTGTAATTAGTCGGACACAAGAAACATTGGTGGTGCAATTTTGTTTTTTTTTAGTGGTAGTTAAAGAGCTAAGCCTTAAAAGAGAAGGAGTTGTCAGCAAAATTTTAGAATCAGTTTGGCTTAGAACATTTTGCTTTTTACCCCTTATCTTTGTTAGATGTTGTTGATGGGTGAGGTTTTTGCCCACTTTTGACTATTTTCAAGGCCTATATAGGGTTTCAGACGAACTAACTAACTATCCTATCTATATCCATATTTTATTTCTATGCTATAAAATTCCAACTTCAAATTTCGTATGAGCAAAATCGCCGATCCACTGGACCGATTTTTTTAGTTATAATTTTAAAATACCATACTCCCGCCACAATAGGATATAGAGCACTTTTTTGATATTAAAAATTTTAGTAAAAACATTTTTTATTCAAGTTAAATAATTGTCGTATGTTACATGAAAGCCCTAATAACATACGACAATCATTTATACGATTTCCCAATGATGTACCGCATTGCTAGATCGTTTGATATTCAGGCCATATCTGCCAAGAAAAAATATCCCAATAGCCAAGAGATCAGTAAAATAGAAGAGAGAGGCAGTCAAGGAGTAAGAATCAAAAACTCAAAGGCGGTATACTTTTTTCTCATTCAAAGAGAATGACAAAGCGAAAAAGTGTCCTTTGTATCAAACAATAACAGCATGATGAAGTTGAAAAGTATTCTGCAGTAATAAATATACAAACGATATTACTTTGAGGGCAATAAATCTGCTTTGTGGACATTTTTTGAAAGGAAATACTTTCTTTCGGGATAATAAAGGCCGAATGAACAAGTGCATGGGATGTGTAAGGAATACCATACAAAAAGGATCAGTAAGGCAGTAAGTTTTTTTACTCCACACATTTCATTTGAAATACAATAGTCTTGAAAATAGTTTCCCAAAAAATGTAACAATGCATTTGTTTCTTTGAAGTTTCACCTCGCCACCTAGCGGATTTATTTTTTTGTGCCAGAATTTTTGATTACATATCAAAGGTACGAGTCAAAACGAACAGAAACGGAGCCTGAATACGGATTTCGCAAATACAGCGACGCCAGCGCCATCTCGTGGAAAAAATATAGCATTTGTCGAAAGGACTTATCCAAAAATTATATATTCTCGAAATTAAAAAATCAGCTTAGTAGTTTTTGAGAAAATTCGTCATAAATTACAGTTATAGATAGATATTTTGACCATACAAAACTGAAATGTCAGATAAGAGTAGGAGGCTGTCTCGTTTTGAGTTCGCTAACTAATTGCCAACTTTAACTGTCGCTGATGGCTAAGATACCCAGTGCAAGATAGTTAGGCAAAAGAGTGAAGAGCGAATGAAACGAGTTTAGAACTGTGCAAACAAAAAAGTCTAAATTTACATAAGAGCGTGTTAGGCATAGAAACACAAAACAAAAATATACATTTACCAATATGAATGAATTTTGTCTTGTATGACTCATCGCTGCTCTTGGTTGCATTTCAAAAGAAGTAAAAAAGGAAATGCATGAATAAACTTGGTTGCATGGCAATTGCTTGCGAGTATTTATGACTCTTAGCTCAACGTAAACAAAAAGTTAGTGGGGTGCAGCGCAGGTGGTGTTTGTAACTTTAACCTAACAACGATTTTATTTATTTTGCCCAAGTGTGACTTATATATTTCAGCGCACCTTTGGAGCTGTCCAACCAGTTTATTGTTGAAATAGTGGAAAATACGATTATTCATGGTGCCACATGTGTGCCACGTGATGCCAAACAATCAACCAATATGTCACACGAAAAATGTCGCACAACGTAACACAAATTAACTTTTGTGGGTGTATAACTGAATGAATCGGTTGTGGGTTGCAAGTGAGGCATAGACGTGGTGTGACACTAGCCTGGAGCGGACTATTGAAACAACCTACATATCGACGAGGGTGATAATATTTCAAAATATTTTCCAAAAATGCCCTATCTCAGAACTTTTTTCAATAACGCTCCATTTCAAAATTTAGTTCAAGATTTCGCAGAATGGCTTCGCATGCAACACTTACTCGTTTTTAGTAGTTGTTTTCTGTAATTCAGTCTCATCTCTAGCCACTACATGTTGAAAATTCCATTAGAGACAATTTTTGTGACTTGCGAACGATTTTGGTATTCTGTAAGAGAAAGTCACAATAAATTCACAAATGCCTTTAATTACATGTGGTGAAAACACGCTCGGAATAAATTTTGTATACAGTACGAGTACTAGCTGGTGCCCGCGTTAGCTGGGTTAGCAAAGAATAAAATCCAACAAAAAGACTGGAGTTCAGCACTTAAGGGTACCATAATGTACTAACACATTTTTGTGGAAAAATTCGTCTATACCTCCCAAACCGGTTGAGCTATCGAAATACCAAGATAGCTCCGAAACCATTCCAGATATTTCAAAGAATCACATCGCATATTATAGCACTCACTGACACCTTTCGTTTGACACCCATATTGTACTAAGACATTTTTGCTCACCCCTGGTCCACATATTGGGCGATAACCCCAAAACCCTTCGAGATATCGCAAAAAATAATATCTTAAACTTTAAGTTGAGCGTCTAGCAATCCAACGATTCAATTCCATTCAGTACTTTAAGAGTGTTACGAGCTCAAACATACCGACAGACATGGTCCACATATTGGGCAAAAACTCCAAAACCGGTTGAGATATCGAAAAAAGTAATATCTTAAATTTTAAGTTGAGCGTCGAGCAATCCAACGAAAAAAGTTTCATTCAAATCCATGCATTATTTTCAGAGTGATACGGCCACAAACATACGGACAGACAGACAGACAGACACACAAAAATTTGTAAAATTGTTGATTTGGATTCTACTCGCTTAATAATGCTGGGGGAAGCATCAATTTTTTGTTGATATCTGCCATGTATCAGACATCGACCTGTTACAATTTTATTATATGTAGAGATTAAACAGCGCCGTTCTAGATGTCGCAGTAACACAGATGGTTAGCTTGTCGACTTGGGCAACAAATTTACATTTTTTTCTAAATATATCCAATTTTTTATCTAATTTTCTTCAATATTTCTTTAAACTAGAGATGTGGACAGCTTACTCGACTAGTAACTAGAGAAAGCTTACCCTATTATTTCAAATACACAGAGAAAAATTAGCTGGTCATATCAACTTAAATATGGGTGGATTCAATTCAATTCTTATCCATCATTCAATGCTGTTGATTCAACCCAGGTGTCGACCATGGTTTCATCGTGTACTTATGCATGCCGGCGTAAAATTACAGCTTTGTTTTGTAATGACAGTATCTTCGCTGTAGGATTAACTAGAGAAAAAATTCTGCCAGTTTTACAAATTGTTTTTAATAAAACATTTCCGGTACTATGACTATTCAATAAACAATTGAATGCAATTACTTCAAAAAAAATTCCGTTCAAATAACCAAAATTTCATCAACTTAACAAAAGTTGGTCAACTTCAGGATAACAGTACGAAATTGTTGATTTTGTCACTGTAATTTTTCACTGTGTATATAATTTTGTCTTCGGTTTTTGTTCAAAAGTACTTCTTTTGAACTTTTATTACCCATTTTTGTTTAATAATTTTTTTTTTTTTAAGTCTATTCAACACACAAAACCCATAAGCAATAACAATTATATTCTCAGTGTATTCAAGTGGTTTTCCTACTTTTTCATAAAGTATCGCTTCAACAAATATTTGTACGCCTTGAAGTACTTTATTGTCTGTTGTTTGTTCTCTGCGTGGTTGTTTTCTTGAATTTTTTTTGTAGGTTTTCTCAGTTCAATGGAAAAATTTCCATTGCCTTCATTATCACATACAAAAATTTTAAATATATTTTTCGCCAGTTTCGTTTATTTTGGCGAAATATTTTTAATTTGTTGTTTATCAGATTTAATTGTTTTTTGACTTCTTTGACGTTAAGTACCTTTTGTCATGTCTATATATGGACCATATGTTTGGGTTGGTTTTTAGAGTGGTTTATGTTCCATATTTGATTGCATTTTTTAAGTTGATCAGACAAGTATAAAAACGATAAATAAATATTTTCAGATTAGGTATATTCGCAAAATACGTATTGAATTTTTTTATTTTTTCTTAGTGTCTGAAAATTTGTATGCGTATAGAGTACGATGGGACATATATACATTTTCCCGACCGTAATTTGACATTTTTAATTTTCAAAGATTGCTGATAATTTTCCTGCAGGGTTGCATTACAAATGCATGAAACGCGTATGTTTGCAGACATTGCCACGAAGCTGTTTATTTTACAATTATGCATCACGAATTTTTAGTTATGCCTCTTCTCTTCTTAATTAAAATCAACAAAGACAAAGTTAAAAGAATTTCTAATGCAATCAAAAAGTGCAGCCAATGTGACTCGAAAAGTAGGTGTAAACACAGTATTAGTACAAATATTTACATAGAAAGTTTAGGCATATAACGAAGTATGTTTAAATGAAAAGACAACTTGGAGGAGGGATCATAGCTGGCTTGAAGTGGAAATGCATTTTTGATGTTTTTTGTAATAAATATTTGTTTTTTTTTTGTATTTAAGAAAGTATTTATAAGTTAAATAGTAGTAGAAAAAAGTACTAATTAGTTAGATTTTCTGAAATAAATTGGCTCTTCCGCTCATCAATTATTTTTTTTTTGCTCCTCTCTCTCTTCTTTTAAATAAAGCTCTTAGAAGAGAAATTTATCACTTATAGAAAAAAAAGTACCTTAAATAGAAAAATAATTGCAATATTAGTATTGGAATACCACGACGTACACTCAACTCATTTCGAATTCACACTCAATTCTGTTCAGTTGTATTTTTTTTTTTTTTTTTTTGTAGTCTGCAGTTTTACTGGTTTTTTTTTTTTTTTTTGGTCTTAGCTCAATCATAATTCTTTCGAGTAGTTTTTTGTGTTTGAGTTGAAAGTATGATGTTGTTATTGTATGGCCCAGTAGGTTAAAACACCTGGTGACCCCTGAATTAAAGTGAAATTTTCTCTTACTCCCCTTCAACATTAATCAAATAAAATGAAAGTGAAAATTTCTGATATGAAAACACTAAATTTTGTTGACCTTAGGAAGGCGGTAGTCAATGGCACGAACGCTTAGCAAACAATAAATTGCATACAAAAAAAACTTCAATGTTACTTGGTAGCCGAAAAAAGTCTTAATTTTGTTATTATTGTTTTTTTTTTGTTTTTTTTTTTTTCTTAAGAATTTTTTTGACTCAAAAATTTTCCACTAAAACTGCTTGCGTGCCATTATTCATACTTTTATTTTTCTTTGTTTCTTATTCAACTTCATTAAAAGCAAAAATTCAGCCAAAAATAGTTGCTCAGAAATAAAGAAATAAATCTTTCTGAAGTACTTACTTTCACTGTTGACTGCGCTTAAATTGTTAAACTACCAAAAGTTGTTGTAAATTGCCGTGAACTTTTGCTTTTCAGCGGATCTTTTAAGCCTTTCTCTCGATTTTTTTGCCTTCTCATATGTCCATTAATAAATGCCAAAAAATGGCAGAGTAAGCGTTCTCGGCAAATTGAGCCGTCACTCGCGCACTATGAATGAATGTTAAATAAGGCAGAAAAAAAAAGAATTTACAGACAAAACAATCAAAGTTGAGCTAACTTTTTTTGGGTTCTCAAGTTTCACTGCTGATTATTTTATT